>JAHWXV010879109.1:0-12710 GCA_024586415.1 Phrixothrix hirtus
CTAATTGAATTGACAGACATAAATTACTGCAATGAGTCATTTGCTGATTACATCATCTATTTTATTATAAAGAAAACATTCTAGATGATTCTAGAATTTTGCATTTACTGTTTCTAGTTTTTGTTACAATAATAAGCGATTATCGTCCATTTATTTATGTAAAAATCATTCTTTTTTGAAAAACCTGTCAAGAATATTACCATAATTTTTAGCACTACCTAAACCATTTATTGTGTTTAACTGTGAGGAATGTTCCAAGAATAACGCAAACTGCACTTACGCTTTCCACTCAATGTACACCCCTCTAGATTTGTATTTAGTTCTGTGATTACCTATTAATAAATTCAAACCAGTTTGGCCATATTGTGTGAAAATTTGTCTGTGTACAACCGTAATTTATTTCATACAGCTCGCTATAGGTCAATATTCCCTCATTTATTTCAACTTACTCGATATGACACTGAATGTACCTAAATTACTGGAAAGGATAAAAGAACGATTTTAATTAATTAGTAGCTTAAGCATATCACAATTTACCTTACTTAGGAACACCAATTTTTATCAAGCCAGTCTCTATCATTTGGTTTAGTTCAAAAATAAGTTGTATTTTCTATTTGTACTTTTAATTTAATAAAAGCCTTATGTCGAATTCATTTTAATAACTTTTATTTAATATTGAAATTAATGCACAGATAAGGTTTACTTACAACTATTGTATTTATTTATCTACAAAAAATCCTAATTTATAGTTTCTTTTCAATGCTATTTACAATTAAAATCTATTTTTAAAGAAAACGTTAAATTTTTTTTAAATTTTTTAACCAACTTTAGCGTCTTTGACCTCTACCTATTAGACTAGACCTAGACCTAGGCAGATGCATCGACATTAGGCGACACATTTTACCGCCAAGCTGTTGTTAAAATTCCATAACGTTTTACAAATAGCTGAAACGTTAAATTTGAATTTTTAGTTAAAGCAACTATCTTAACACATAGTGTGTCTGGTGTAACTAATGTTTTTCTTTGATTAGATAATTTTAAATACATGTAAGTTACCTTTTGTATTAACGGTTGCGCTTATTACTTTTAATGCAAATATATATATAACTACCGTTCAGTGGTGTCCATTAAATCGATTATTCTGCCGAACATATTATACTTGCAGTCTGTTTTTAACATTAACTTATCGTTAATTAAGAAGTCTTATGATTAAGTGCTAGTTAATTGGATAATTTTTAATCACGAGGACGCACGCTTTTTAATATCTTGGATTAAAGCTATATTTTTGCGATACATCAAATGTATCA
Source organism: Phrixothrix hirtus (assembly GCA_024586415.1). NCBI lineage: Eukaryota > Metazoa > Arthropoda > Insecta > Coleoptera > Phengodidae > Phrixothrix > Phrixothrix hirtus. Next base: position 1,308 of record JAHWXV010879109.1, read on the forward strand.
ATGCTGAGTTTGTAAAAATTACATAATTCGACATACCTCCTTCGAAGTATTCCTCTCCATTGTCACTATATCGTTCTCAGAGCGTCTTCATGTCTTAAACGAGACTTATAAATACCTCTTCTAGAATAGGTGTGAGTTTCACTCTCAAAGTCAATTAAATAGGACTGATATTATCATGTCTCCTTAATTTGTTGACACTTGGAGCTGATAGTTATAGAGCAGATTCAACTGTTTAATTACACGTAGGTCAGGATGGCGACATCAAAATTCCTCACACATTTGCCCGAGTATATAGATTTAAAATTTTGAACTGTTGATATTAAGGAAACAACGCCCTAATGTCAAAAAAAAGTTTTATACGCTAACTACGACAGCGACCGTCATAATATTTCTACTGTTTGATCTGAGTATTATATTGGTAACACCATGATTTATTCTCGGTAACGATACTGTCAACGAACCTGCAATATTTCTACGCCTTGTGTAATAAATCAATACCAATTCAAGCCCGCACCTCCTTTTGAATTTGAGAGAATGCATGCGGTCTAGTTTAACATTGCGTATTTATTTAGTCAAGTCAGCTCGTATACTTACACATATTTAAGGCATCAACTAACATGCGGGCTGTAATGGATATTTTTCATGTACTATGTTCATTCGCTGAATTCAAAGACGAATTTAAACATGTGTTATCCTTTTCCACATCTTGTCCAACACGAATCATCTGTGTCACTCAAACACTCGTACTCGAATTGAAGTTCTGTCGTCGTAGGCATCATATAAAAATTTCCCAGTTTCATGCAAAATTTGGTCGTTCATTCTTTTTAACGACAAAAGTATGAAACTGGCAAGTGACGTTGTTTTTTTACCGTGATCTATAACACCTAGTCAATACCGAGCGAATAGATAACGCAGATACTCGTAAAATTTCGTAGGATTTACCTAAGAAACGATATTAAATTGGCCGTGGAACTTAATTAATAAGGAGTGTACTTCAAACTGAGCTAAAATACCAGTGCAGCAGAACCTCAAGCAGTAACGTACTTATACTAGCGAGAAATCACATCCTTGGCAAGTTCTTCTGAATGTTCTCGATGTTTCCAAAGGAAGAAGATGAGGAACCAAACGATGCGAAAACTTCACTATACGAACATTTTATGCACCACTCTATGAATATCAAAGAAACGAACATACATTGCTTAACTTTTGTAACGTTATAATTGTAATATTATAATTTTTGTTAATCAATGTTGATTATTTACGCTGAATAGATTTTATCTTTCATTTAACGACTGTCGAATTAATAGAAATAAATCGTTTAATTATTTTATTCCAAAACTTAGAACAACCTAACTCAATTTTATTAATGTAATTAATTAATTAATGTAATCCATTGAAGCATAAAGAATAATATTTTTACATTTTATGTATAATATTATTACATTTTATTATTTGTAAGGTGTAGTTAATAAAAACATGCAAGTTCCATGACCTCAAATGGCAATATACCAAAAATTAAGCTATATAGCTACAATTTGCAATGATTGACTGTTGGTTATTTCCAACAATATAGTTAGTTTAGATATTCTGGAAGTCGACTCTGCCTCGAGTTAGATCCTAATCGAGCTAACGCGGTCCGCTTACGAGTTCTGAAACGGTCTCGCTCCGGCAAGTGAAACGACGCCACGTTTCCAAATTTTGTGCATCAGTCTTTTATTAAACTATGTTTATTTAAAAGTTCTGTGTCGTTTCTTTTGTTGGGACCCACTCTCTTGCTTTTATTTTCGGCTAATTATGGGGCAAAATTTAATTATTATTTTTTTGGAATGAGTCACGGTCTAGTTCTAGGATGGGCACGGTCGGTTATCAATCTGTATTGGGATTAAGCTGTTCGATTTTCCTTAAGTACCTTTACTTTTAAAAATATTGAATTTAATTATTACTGAAGTGGGAGAGTTGGCTTATTTATTATATGCCAGCAACGAGCACTTAGATTCCGTACGCAACTATTATCTTATCTTGTTGGTTGCATTAACGTCTTCTTTTGCTTCACAACTTGAATAAATGTTGGAGATTACATCTCTCCGTATTAAATTACTGCGTACTGGTTTAATTAAATCCGTCATGAAATTCCAGGCCTAAAAATAAAGAAATATTGCACGTCTTTCATCTCAGGTAGGTGCCTGCTAAACCATTTTCGATTTTAGATTTTTTGTTTGAAATTGGGATCTTTTCAAAATTGGATTTCACATTTACTAATTTAACTTTTGGCAATCTAAATTTAAAAAACCACCATTATATAATAATTGTTGATAATTATCACTTCCTTAGCTTGATTTATTTATATTTAATTAATTCAATTTAAATTCTTACATTAGATTTAATAATTTGTGATCAGTCGCGTTATTTACAATCAAACCTCAATCTTGAATACTCATCAGGAGTGACGCTTTGATTCAGTTTATGTACATGTATTTATTTTTCTGTATCTTCCAGTGCAAAGGATCTAGTTCACTTCTAACTGAAAAACTATCAACGTGGATAAGCTGATTGATCGCTGTATTGCTACCGGCGTTTGGACTTTGGATAAAGCCTGGATTGTTGTTTGGTAACTTAAGTCAATTGTTGCAAAATTACTTTGATTATTGCTCATATTATAAATATTCATACCTAGAACGTTTGCTTTCTAATAATTATTTATTACATATCAATCTTGAGCATAACTTTGTGATATATAGAATTTATTTTTTTATTTGTTACATTAAGTGACTAGCTATTCTTGTACTTTATTTATTTATGTATACAGGTGATTCTGTTAGATCTGTTAAATGTCAAGAAAATTTACCCACTAATTATATTATCACGGAAATCTGATAAAAGCGTCCTGTCCACTAACTTTTTGTCAATTCGTCTCAAATTACCCGTAACTCGTTTCCAGTAATCACTCAATTTATTTTGTCCTTTATAAATTAATAAAGCAGTTGTTTCTGTTCCTTTGTTAAGTTTTACGGTATCAACTCCGTAGTTTATACAATGACCTTGAAGCATAATACGTACGTTCCACGTGTTGACATCAAGTTCGTATAACTATATTCGAATGGTTAGATAATGATAGGACATAACTAACGTATAAAAATGCGTAACGTTTTCATTAGTGCATAGCGTGATGTCTTCTTTCACTGATTCTGCTTGTAACAAATATTCATTTTCATACATATTGTTTAATTTTTATAAACTAGAATGGTTTCTGTTCAGATTTATCAGCGAATTTAGTAATAGCTACCTTTGTTAGACATTAGGCATTAGAATAATACATTTTGCTAATTATTGTAACATCTAGATAACATGATAAAATTTGACAGTCACACGTCCCATTAAGCGGTCGCGAGTGTATCAGTGTTGTCACATAGAAACAATACCCGTTGACTAATCGCCACACTTTTTATTTCACTATTTGTGACTAAAATAATAGCATTTTCTTTATTTACCAATAAATTCTAACTCAAGATCAAATGAATGGTTCGCATGAAATTGTCGCATAGTGACACTTTCTGGAGACGTATATACAGTTATACAGCCGTTTAATACTTACCAATGTCTAATTAAGAAACCTTTCAAATAGCACTTCACTTCCCTTGCCATTTGTACGCTGGCACATTGACTATCTTAAAATAAAGAGAATAATGCTTTTGCTAGAAAAGCAATATCGTTACATAACACCCATATTTATTCGTTGATGAAAATTCGGTAGCCATTTATAGACAATATCAGTTTAACTAAATTCTTATTTATTTCGATTCAAGCCATGCCACGATTTGTGAACATACTTATTTTGAAATCTTTAGGACTGTAAAACAAAATTACATTTCGTTTACAGTTGCTATTGTGAAATGAAAATGGTGAAGTTGTATAATACATTTTCCAGGCTTATTCATGTCTATTTCATAATAAAAACTTGATAAACTTTGATCTATTGATTTAAAAAGTTTGACTTTTACGTCTTTCTTAGTAGTCATTCTTAGAGAGATTCCTTGCCTCTACTATTATTTTTGAAGAAGTTCTCATATCATATTTATCTTTCACAAAGGATTTTTGTTCCTTTTAAGTCGATTAAATGTTTATCTTGCAAAACTTCAGAAATTTTTCAAAATTCTTTTGCTTAAATGACGCATTCTATTTACCGGAAAATTTCTTGGAGCTAAACAACTAAAATGTCTTTATTGAATGGAATTAAAATTAAATCTTCGAAAGGTCCATATAAAAACGATAGCTATAGAATACAATAGGCAGATCTCGCTGGTTATTGAAAATCTTAATTGAAAAAATTAAATTTCTCTGGCGATTTTCGAGATAAAATTCAAAAGTAAAGTTAGTTTATTAGTCATTAGAATTAGCAAATATATGTACATAAAATTACCAACTGTACGGAATAGGGGATATAAACTTAATGCATATCTACTTCATTTTAGATGACAACGAAACATGGTTACAGAGCGCGCGCTCAAGTCTAACAAGGGTAAACAGCAATAAATTATAATTTATAATGCGTTCATTATCTAAAATCACGAAAACATGACATTGCAGTGAGAAGAAAAAACATTATGCACATTGCTCCAAACTTCATTAAAAAGCTACAATCATATTTATTCTTTGATATGAGATGAAATCGACACTACGTGCGAAACTGTGATATCGCTTTATTTAAATGCCTGTTACAGTTTGTTGACGAACTCATAGCAATAATTAGTCAAAATCAAAAGTCCAACTATTTATAATTAATTAACAAATAATGACAGAGCCACCTAGGCCGAATTGATTTTTAAAATTCGTGCTATTTTTATGAGGAATCTCTTTTTTATTCTATTTATACTAAAATACCTCCTAATATACACAATAGGTGGCTCTGCCAATATTTGTTATCGACACCCACACAGGTTTATGTATTTAAAAGGAAGTTTTGCATTTTCAACAGCGGGTCCAGCCACCCAGCACTGATGAACCCCACTAGGGCGAAACCATTGGTCTGCTGGTGCTGTGTCACGCTGTTTGGAATTGCAAATTTTTATATTTTTACCTATTTAGTTAGGGTAAAAATCATTTTGGTGAGAAGCCTTAGAATTGTTCATATTTACAGTTTTATGGCTTTCCGCAAGTGCCGAATTAAATTTTTAAAATTCCTGCCATTTTGAGGAGGAATCCTTTCTTTATTTTATTTATATTATAATTAATTAACTTCGTAATTATCTAAATCGTCATACAAATTAATCAAATAGTGCATATAAAAACAAATGAATTCACCCGAATTTACAAAGCTTGAAAGGATATAAGATTCCAGAAGGAAACAAAAATACTAAGACCAGGATCTTCAACCATTTGAATTGGAAGAATAAACTTTACAAATAAGACAAAAACGCTAGGAACACTATAGAAAATCATATCATTATTTGTAAACGGCTCACCCATAGAGTTATCTTAAGTCACAATCAGAGCTTCATCTTAAACATCTATAATATTACAAACGGCATGCAAAGCCTAAGCATATAAAAAAACTAAGAACTAAAGAAATTCTTGTAACATTCTAAGCCCAAAAAGCGCTAAAAGAAGAAACAGAAACACTGAAAAGTTCGAAAGTTCCAAAAAGTATCCCACTTTTGATAATCAAGAATCGGGTTCCCAGGGAAATCTAAAAAGGACAGAAAATAATTAATATTGCAAAAAATAAAGCTAGGTCTTCCACATTTTAGAACAAAAGCGTAGTCCGTGAGACTGTATTCAAAAGGTCAGAACAGTAAATAAGGCGGCCGGACGTTCTGTAGTGAGTTTGCGGTAAATAGTGCACACAAGGTGAGTGCCCTTAGAGCTTCTCGAAACAAGCAAAATAAGCAAAATTCGCTATCGCTCGTTAGTCCAATTAAAGGTACAGATACAGAATCGTGTTGCTGTAATCATATATAATGCAACGAAATGCGCTTTCAGCCTCAAAAGGTTGTCGAAAATGCCGATTGCCTTGAATTAGCTAGCAGCTCCGGCCACTGCAGTGTAGTAAAGTGGGGTTCTACGTTTACGATGACAGTAATTGGGCTAAAATTCAGGAATGGCTTCCAACAGTCAAATTTCGGGAAAAAGTCGTAATGTTTGAGTGCCACCTTACCTAAATATCTTGACGGTTAGATTTTTCCAGAAATGAGACGGTAAAGAACTTTTTTCACATCGAATTGTTATAATTTTACCATGGTACGCTTGCTAGTTCATTACTTAGCGTAAGCCACTGGATAAGTACTTCTAATGCAGTTCGAATTAGACTTACAATTTAAAAATGTTTTACTTACTTATGTTTAACGTTTCCCTGTAAGAAAATTATAATTACTACGTCCATGGAGGTTTATAACCGTAAAATAATAAAAACTTCTACACTGAATACTTTAATTATATTAACAAAAAAAAATAACATGGTACAGACAATCAAAGAATATTTAAACATTTGTTTACCTAAAAACTAAAATAATGTACAAAATAGGTGCCTCTTTTGAATTCCTATATTTATTCGTGGCCTCAAATTAATTTAAATATTTTAATTGAATATATTTTTGTTCATTAATTAAATTTGACATAAACGTGACTAAAATTGTCTATCTGTTACTGGATTTAAGTAAGTTTTTCCAGCGGATGTTATTACGTGAACAGAAAGGGGGTTGGTTGTGGGTTTTGCCGGAGAAATTCAGTGAATTGAAAAATTGAATAATGTCACTTACTTGAGATCTTTGAGGTCTGCGACTTCAAAGAAAAAATGCGACCTTTGTTTGTTGATTCTATTGTACCTTTCGTACTGCCTCGCGGGTTACTAGCCTTCGCTAACGAATCGGATATGTGATCGACGCTGACCTCAATACAATTCGCCTTTAGCGATAGTAGTTCGAATTCTCAGTAATTTGACCTCCAATGCGTAATCATACAAGAGGGTAACTCGTCGATGATCTGCTCAAACTTATTCTACGCACATACACACAGCAAATGTGACTTCTTGTCGTAAAGTTCGAGACTACTACATGTTAATAGAAGTTTTGTCCTTGAAAATGCAAGAGGAAGGGGATCGGTGGGTAACATTTACTTTTTAGAAGAATAAACATTCTCACGGGAAACCTAATGTATTTTTGTTAAGAAAAGCCCCTATGTTTTACAAAACGTGAACTGGGATTTTTGGATATTGATAAATGTTGTTAATAATGAATTTGGAAAATTTAAAGATTTACGTTAGCTAAATTGAGAAAACAAGTAATGAAAATAATATCCCAATTGTGGAAGAACAACGCACACTCTGTCTGTAAAACATGATATGAGAAATCCATCAATTCACCGCTCACGTTACTCACTGGATTTGGCCATGTACAACTTTTACTTCTTTCGTAAGGTAAAACTTGTATTGAAGAGAAACCAATTTAAGGTTGTGGGCAAGTTAAAAGAGAAGGTTGAAGCGCTGCTGAGGGAGTTGACTATTATGACATGTACTATTTCTAATAACAGAAATTTCATATACAATCATGTATATGGAGGGAAGGGGTAGTATGTTAAAAAGACTAATAGTAAATTGTGAAATTGCTAGATATCCCGTTTTTCATCAATCTCGTTATTTGATAACCTCATATATTAGCTATGGCTAACTCTAAATGTTGCGTGAGGATGGAAACTTGCTGCCGTTATTTTACATTTAACTGGCTCATTGTTTCTCCTTTTACCAAAATATAACAAGTTCAATAGTTTAGCTAATATTGAAAGGCAAGTTGAATCTTCATTTTTACAATAAGAATTATTGTATCATAAAGTAAGCAAAATGTGGAATTGATTATTATCCTCAAAATGTAGTTGAAATACTTAATTGGACATAATTAAGGCGACCCTTGCAATAAAACAGCAGTTAATTTCAGTTGTGCTCAGCGTAGACGCGTGGCATATTAGACTCCAAACCCAAAATATATTTGAGTTAGTTGCTTACATTAAATAAGTTACAAGATTTCGGCTTTCTGTCTTCCTTCTAATTTAGTACAATGATTGTACAATTGATCAAGAATTCGCAATATTGTATCAATCAGAAGATACATCAAAAACAGACCCAGCAGAAACTTTATATTATATTGTATCGAATCTACTGTGCTGGCGATCATCATATAAAAATTATTGGTTATGCCGAAAACCTGTGTAATTTGTACTAGATTTAAAACAAAGAAACAAGAAACAAGATTAATTAATGAAAGTATTTCGAAATTTTTTAAACGTTATGCAATAACTACGCGGTAGCTGGTTACCTAATAAGTGTCATGTCCCATTGCGCAGTAAATATCCGAGAATGTCGTAGATTAGTGTATCGAAGGCTTTAGCTAGCAAAACAATTTTCTGAGCACCAGCCGGTTAAAAATAAACGCAGTACTCACGAACGTTTATTCTGCCAGACAAAGCGTCGTAAGTTTCATATAACTTAACGTTTTAGCTTAAAGAAAAGGTACACAACGACAAAGAATAAATCATGAAGCAAAAAATGTAACGTAGTACATATTAATTTATTAAAGATATGCAGGTATCCGTATGATTGTGACAAAGAATACGGTTAGTATCTGCCTAATTAACATATATATCGTACAATAATTGTTTTGAAATTTTAAGAAAGTATATCTTTATGAATTCACACGGTACAAGTATAATTGTGAATATTTTCTTCAGGTGGAACATGCAAAAATTATCTTAAATATGTATATTTGATTCAATACGAAGCGAGTAAAAAAGTCATCGTAAGTGTAAGTAGTGTCGCACATTTAATGCGTACTTCAACTAATTTAAATTAACGTTGCAATCACGCTCCCGGATACCATCTATATTTGATCAGATATTGGCGCATCGAGGATGTGCATTAGGATTATAATCTACCTTATGAAAGAATAATGAGAAGTTGAGCTGCAATTTATTTCAACTGTCACGGTTAAAAGATATCCATTACTTTTACAAGTACGTAATATCTACGCCAGCTTATAACCTTAAAGTTGAATGCATCGAAAATAATGGTAGAAACTTGTTAATAGTTAATTCCTCAACGTCCTATGATAAAGAATTCTTTAATTAATTAGCTACTTTGCATTGCAGATAGAAAGTCCAAATTGAAAGTGTGACAAAAAATGTACAGCATTTTCAAAGTAAAATAGTTAAATAGTATATTATGCAACAAGTGGAAGAAGTTACATTTCAACTGCGAGATAGTTTTGAAATAAATTAAGAATAGAACTTTATTATGTAAACTGCGCTCCATGTACAAATTACACATTGACAATTCAATTATGTTTTAAGGTAACGTTGTTCGAGCAATTCAAATGGCTTATTCCACGCGTTGCTAATACTATTTTTTCTACCAAGTTTTGAAATAAATTAAGAATAGAACTTTATTATGTAAACTGCGCTCCATATACAAATTACACATTAACAATTCAATTATGTTTTAAGGTAACGTTGATTTACATAGAAAAATGCATTATGGCATGCTATTTTGTATTGCGTGTATTTACAACAAATCATAATCGTCAATTTCAACCACACTAGGGTATTGAAATGAAATTTCAACCACTGCAAGCGTTCTGTAAATGACATACTTCAATATTAACGAGTCGAAAAAAGTAATTTGCATGATCTGTAGTTCATAGAGATACTATTTTGAAGGATTCAAAAACATGTTTAACAGCTCACCATCTTTAATGCGCTATACCCTCCACCAACCTCCATAACTAACAATTGACATGACTTATTTCCGAGCATCATATTTAGCCGATACGTGAAACTGTAAACGATATTAGAATATAAGAACAAATAGATTCAACAGTATATAACATACCCGTAAAACTTCCCAGAGTAATTAAAAATTACCTTTTGTTAAGAAGACTCTAGCACTGACACTTGTGACGGAGCAATCAAGAGCGGACTTATATCGTTTATGGCTTATATTCGCGCACACCTAAATCGGTTGCAAAATTGGTGTTTGAAAATCCAACTAGAGAGTAGCACGGAACTGATGAAAAGTCAATTAAGCAGAATAAAAATGCGAAAGAGGTTCGTTTGCAAAGTTCTTACGATAAATAGTTGAAACACGAATAATTTGAACTTAATTCTATCGAAAATTAGCATCGATTTACAAACTTAATTAATAGTTCAATTTTAGAAACCCCAAAAATGAAAACAATTAATGTTATAAAAATATAATATTATATACTGATCAATAAACAAAAAACGTTATCTAATGACTCACGTAAACGAAATAGTGGACGTTTCAAAGAACTACTGTGTGGATTTATTTTCCGTTCAGCTGATACAGCAAAACAAAGCCCCCAAAGAATAAGCACCTAGAGGAAATTTTGTCAGGCAAGTAGTCGGCGAAAGATGTTTGATGAGTTAGCAGTATATCTAAGTTCCTTTCCTATCAAAGCAACACTTAATCACAGAGAGAAATGTTGATGTTCGGAATTCGGCCGATGAAAATTCCGATTCCGTTCCGATGTATTCGGGAAAATAAGGAATTCATTTGATATACTTAGTTTACTGTAGTAGTAACTGAAGAAAGCTTGCTTATAATACTGCTCTAGATGTAAAGAGTTATGTTATAGAAGTTTCCTTCCTCAAGGTGTCATTCAATACCTGGCGACCATTTTAAGATTCCAATTAATAATTTATGTAGGAAATTAAATAGTTCTTAGTAATTAAATAATGCAGTGCTTTCATTTAATCTCGAACACCACGTGGTCAATTATGGGCGTTAACCAAATTAACGCGATGCCGTACATTAGCACATAATTTTCTAACATTTCATGTGCATTTGTTTAGATGTCAAATTTTTAGGTTAAAATAAAAATTGATTTATGAAAAAGTTACGTAATTAATTTGCAGTTCTAATTGAAATTAGAATTATGGAAATTAGAAATTCATATTATTTAATGGAAGTTATTAAACAGGTCTATGCCAAGCTCTTATACGTGCCATTAAAATGAAAGCATTTGTTCTTGGGTAAATGGCATTTTTACTGTAATAAAAATAATCAGTAACTTAAGTTTTGTTTAATAAATAGCAAACTTACGTCTTTAGAAGAATTTTGTAGATATATTTTAGTTTTGAAAAACTGATTTATTTAATAATGTTATTTTAAAAGCTTAGAAAATAGATTACAAATATGACAGCGCAATAACCGAAACAATGCTTGTCATATTGCTATGATCAATTTGACCAATTAATTAAATACCCACCAAAATTTCAAAGTTACTAGAAAAATCATATGCTATAAAAATGCAATTTTAAATTAAAGGAGGTTTATTCAATGGCAAACAAATTATAAATAAGCCCAGATGAATGCAAGTCATGAAATGAGATAAAGTCTTCCTG
>JAHWXV010879113.1:0-17599 GCA_024586415.1 Phrixothrix hirtus
CTTCGCCCCATTTCAATACCTAGGGCTACGCCCCTCAGACAACTCGGCGGCGAGCTTGTGACGTCACTTCCGGTGCCGTGCTCTTGTTGTATCACTACTATAATTCAAACTTTGTTAATTAAATTTAGTAATTAAATCATGATTTACTGATCTTGTGCAATATTAATCGTCCGTATCGATATATTTTGATACAGCAAATATGAATATCGATTTGACGATTAATCAAGATCTAGGGAAATCGTGACAGATTAAGTTCCAACATCTACTACGATCAAGAACGGGCTCAAACAAACACTCGTTACAACAGAATTAATATTTTACTAATGCTCAAATTTCTCAAGACAACTTCTTTTCCAAAAAAATAATTAGCCTTCTCTTAAGTACAAATATGTTCCTAATCGAAACATTAAGTCTATTTATTCTTAACTAACAAGATAGACTTGTTTTTTACAGTATGTCCAAGATATAAGATACCTTAATTAACACATGTGAACACAAATTTGTAAGAATTTTTAATGTAAATAAAAAAAATTATAAATTTCGCGTATAAGTTTATCATGCATATGCTTCACTATGAAAGGTAATTAAAAACATAACTACCACATTATTTCTGATTACAAAGTATGATTTTAGATTTACTGCTAATGCACTTTTCCAAATCAAGATTTTAATTCATGTAAGTTTTCCTCTATTATAACACTATAGCTTATTAACTGTAATCATTTATGTATTAGTTATTATAAACTTATTTGATAGATTTGTAAAATTGACATAAGCTTTAGGTATGTATAAAATTAAAACCTGTTTGATGCACATTAATTTGCGTGAAAGATATGTATTGCTGTACACAAACTACATTAAATTTTAAGATATCTACTTACTTAAATTTTTAACTATTTCCGAAAGTTTAAATTATACACAACACAGGTAATATCAAATATTAGTAGTACGAAGATATTCACCAAAAACAATTTAAACGTCAGGTTAAAGCGGTTTTGTAAACGAGAAAGTATATACTAAAAATGTTAGGTATTAAGCAAAAACCTTTTTTTCACTTTAAATAAGTTATAAAGTTGCACAATTAATAGATCACTAGAATTTTTAAAGAAGAATATAAAACTTTTTACTTTAAACAATAATTAGGGTACCATATATTATTTGCGGGTATCTACAATAATCAGCTGAGGACATTTGTTAATGGTGCTCTGAAATTGAATGCGCCGCGCCGTCGCTAGAGTTGCCATTCGACCAGCCATTCCTGGTTGCACAAATAGACTGAGTTAAAAACCAGGGCCGAGCTGAAAACTTCAACTGCAAATATTTCGAAATCTATACAATGTAGACACATAGTTTATAAGCATTTTTTGTCACGCATTGTAATATGTAGCTACTATTAAAGTAATGCTCCTTATATCCTGGACACCATGTAGATATACGTGATAATGTAATTTACAACTCAAAAGGCATCCTTGGCAATCTAAATAAACTACAAAACTTTTTAGCAGGATTAAATTAAATTAGATTTAAACTTTTCAAATACAATTTTTTGACAAAACATAACGCAAATGTTTTTACACGCAAATTAAATGAATGCTCTATGTTTTATTCCTTAATGAGTTTTTAATTATAACTCTATCCAACGAGATAGCTATAATATTACTCGTAAATATTCATATACGACTGATTTTAATAAACGACTAGTCTATTTTTACAACAAAATGAAGTCGTGCACCAGTATAAGCGAATAACTTGAAATTTAGTCAGCGTTCTTTAAAATTATACTTTGAAGAAAAACAGCGGCTGTTCTCGAATAAATATTAAATGTATAGTAGTTAGTATCACTGTGTTATGTTATAACATTGCTTTGTAGATAGAATTAAGTTAGTTATTCCACGCTTTATAACTTGTGTACATAACTTCTAAGGAATATGCAACTACATAATTAACGACAACAAAAACTTTAATTTACTTAAAATGTATTAATCATCCATGGCAGTATTTATATTTAATCTGTCCGTAGCATATAAAACTTGACAAAAGTGAAATTTATGTCATCTGTTAAATGTTTAATATTATATCAACGACAATATCTCTATAACAAGTTCACCGGATGAAAATACGAGTGCAGAATTCGTTTATCCGCTGAAACCGGAGATAACAATAATCCAAGCGGAAAATCTCTCAGGAAATTGATCACAGATTAAAAACAACATCTAGAAAACGATAGATTTAAACAACAGCTATAAAACTTACTAGAAAACAACTCAAATACTACCTTCTAAGCTGAGAGGTCAATATAGCTTTCTGAATTATTTCCGTAATAAAAGTGTAATTTAGGTATTTCTTTTCAAAATTTAGTGTATCTAGTACGATTCTCCAAATAAAGATACAATTATATTTGTTTGTTTACTTGATTCAAATTAAATTTGGTTTAAGACAAGCTTTTACATTTCTAAAAACAATTTAACAGTTTATTAATTATGCACCGATTTTAGACCAAATAGCATAGCCGTTTTCAGTATAACTATTATTTATTCAATATTTACGGTTACCTGCACTAGAACTGTTTAATCTAAATTTCTCCAAATTCGTGCTGCCTATTTTCAACATCATTCTCACATAGCTGAAATTAGAAAGTACATACTCACATATTCTTACCAAAGTATCAAATTTTTAAATTCTTTCGTATAGATAGTGTATCTTCAATAGAGACTACATGGGTAACTTAATTATTAATAGTGAAAGACCAGAGCGCTATACACTTTCGTTATTTCATTCTTTGTCCTTATTTTAATGCCCGTTATATTCCTTTTTATGTTTGCACTATAAGCAGAAAATTAAAATTGGCGGATATCTTTCGTCTTTCATAACTTGCTTGAATTGGAAGTTATTAATTATTCTCGATATATGAAAAAATATACTTAAGTCAACAAATAGTTATATTTTCTGATAGAAGCTGTACTTTGCTAAGATAACTAAATATAACGCTTTTCATGGTCGTATGCAAACATGCAGATGTTTGATTGAATTTTTATTGGTAAAATAAATCATTACCAATATCCCTTACAGTTCCCCAATATACTATACTAGGACGCCTGTTAAGTTTAATGTGCACCTTTAACTTAAAGTTCTCACTATAACCCTATAAATATCACTTTTACGCGCACGTCATGCAACTGAAATATAATTTTAAACCAGTAAATATCAACACAATACTAATATACATTAATTCAAGTCTTTATTCGTTAGTTGCTAGGTTTCAAATACGCGGACTTTAAATTGAGTTAACTACATGTTATACAATGATATTTAGATATCTCACCTGTTGCTCTGCATGAAGAGATTCTTGGATAGACAAAATACTGCTCAGTTAACTCAGGACCACGAGTAGAGAAGGGGCAGTAGTATATGCACAGCTTCAAATGCTTCTACTAAAGCCGTTATAACTTTTCCCCAAAGCTCTGCACGAATGTAAGGCGCCAGTTGTTCTTAGTAGTAATCGAGCTGCACATATCCAAACGCCGAAAGTACAATGCCTCTCTTATACAAGATAAATATGTTCCTAGCTGAAATAGATAAAAATTAAGAAACAACCATATCTCAAATAACATTTATTTCATTTGTAACTAGTAATAAGTAAAACGTCGATTATGTTCGCTATTGCCCACGCAGTTGTATTTAAAGTATGCTGGCGCACATGATTAAAATTAAACAATATATTGATGGTATTTCCTTTTC
The DNA here is from genome assembly GCA_024586415.1 of Phrixothrix hirtus. NCBI lineage: Eukaryota > Metazoa > Arthropoda > Insecta > Coleoptera > Phengodidae > Phrixothrix > Phrixothrix hirtus. The sequence goes on from JAHWXV010879113.1 coordinate 3,739, forward strand.
TTTTGTACTTTCGGTTGATACAGAAATGATCAAGTTTATTACTTTAATATGGAATATCCTGTATATCTTTTAACTCGGGATACAAATCAAAAACTGCATTAAGAGAAATTTCAACATTTATATCGAACGTTATTTAAAAAAATAGAATAATAATTATTATCTAACACAACATCACGACACTTCTAACCACAGAGACAGGTAAGTAAAACAACATAAAAACAATGTATTTGAATGGATCCATCTTTCGGTGCAAGGTTTGTTTTTCTTAAATTATTTTGGGAGACTTACTTTTCTTTATTGGTTAAATATAGAAATAAATTGACTTATTGGTCAGTTCATTAATATCATGTAATTAGATTTAAACTGAATTGAAGTAATGACCCTTAAACTAAGTGAAGCAGACAGAATAGAGATTCTTGCAAATCGCAGGTATGATAAATGCAACGGTTGTATGAGGAAGTATTTTGTTTAACAGTGTTCATACAGGACAAGGAGTTACTAAATATATGGCATGCAAAACTATTCAAGTACATGAACTAAACCGCCATATTTTAAATTTACCAAATACAGGATGACGCAAATTACTAACTGGTGGCGACAATAAGTTGAATATGATATTAGTTAGAGGAAAATCCATAAGATCGCTCATATCAACTAGTAGTAGACTTGTTATTAATGTTTAGGAATCATAGAAGTTAAAACCTTTCAAAATTCATTTCATACATGATTTCTTTAATGATCTTCCAGATCATAGAGGGCAATTTTGTGAAACTCTCATGCAGATGATTATCTCTAATCTTAACTTCATTACCAGTATGGTATTTTCTGGTGAAGCCACCTTTTGTCCTAATGGCATAGGCCTAACTGCCAAAACTGGTTAAGAGGCAACCCATATAGGACACGAGACGTTCATAGTCGGCTTCCCCAAAAGTAAATATATGGGCTGGTGTCGTTGGCAGTCAGATAACCGGGCAGTGTTTCATAGATGGAAATTTAAAATTTGAGCTGTCTGAATTTATCAAAAATCAAATTGCTCCGACTCTTGTTACTTTTTTTCTACCAGCCGAAAATATTTGGTTCCAAGAAAATGGAGAAATGCCACATTTTGTATTAGATGTCCGGGATTATCTGTTCACTCCCCCCAGTTGACACCGCTAGAGTTCCTTTTGTGGTGGCACTTGAAATATAAATTTTACAAAAGCAGATCGGGTAATCTAGAAGAATTCCGATACCGCATACTAGAAGAGGTGAACCAAATTTCTCCACAAGTTGATCAAAATGCTATAAGAAATTTCAACGATCGATTAAGTAAATGTCAGTTTGTGAATGGAGAACATCTTGAACATTTATCAAGTTAAAATTATCACTGTGTTTAAAACTCCATTGATTTTGTGCTAAATAATAATTTGTATTTTTCATTTGCTTTGCTAACGTTCGATTTAACAAAAATATTGACGTTAATATTTCTAAATTTAGTCCTTCATTCTACACACAGAGTTTAAAAATACACAGGGCGTTCCATTTCAAGAAAATAGCTTGAGTTCACTTTCGCCTCAACCGAAAGCACCAATAAAAGGAAATACCATAAATAAATTCTTAAATTCTGATCATACATACTTACGCGTTTTGAAATGGCGTTAGAAATAATGAAGATAATTAATCGTTCCCGGAATTTTTACTTACCTTGAATAACAGTAAATAGTTATAACAGTTAACTTATATTCCTATCTAAATGTATGTTATAAACAAAACTAGTTAATGATTTTTTTCCTTTTGAAGCTAACTAAATAGTTTAGGTGCCCGTATAAGTAATCGTACCAGTAGATTTATATTTCTATCGAAACGCATGTTACAGAAAAAGATTGTTAATGAACATGCCTTTTCAGGTTAAGGATAACTAAATAATGTACGTATGTAAGGCGTGCCTGAACTAACAGTTGCACAGCCGTAATGGTAGGAGCATTCAAATAGTAGCGTATGATGGTTGTACTTTAATTTAAAGGGTGTAACCCCTAATATTGTTTTATGTAACAACTAAGACGCAGCTTAGGGCTGATTCACACAGGGAGCTTTCTCGAAAAAATACGTTGTTAAAATAACTTAAACTTATGTTGTAAAGGTGTTAGTAGTAATTCTTTTGATAGTACTATAATATTCGTATCACGATTCTCCGATAAATAAACAAATAAACAAACCAGAAAATTGGACGGTCTTACTTCTCATCTATATCCTCACCCTATGTATTAGTATAGTATACATTTCTTAATTTAATTGTTGAAAATTAAATATGAAATAAACATAACCAAAGAGAACTTAAGTTGCAGCTACTATGTTAGTACAAAAAAACACATGCCATCTATGCAAATTCGCACGTATTACTGGATTTAAATAAAAAGTTTATTGTAATTTTGAAGTTAACAGCAAAATATTAAAAAAGACTGATCGTAAAGTGCAACAACACATTCAAAGATTATAAACGCCAATTTCAGTAAAATAAATGTTACATTACATCGTGTCGTATGGCAAATCTAGTATTCCAGATATTACCGACAAGATAACAATCCACATGTTACTATACTATATTGCGAAAGTTCATTTAGTATAAGAATAATTAAGCATACAAGAGTAAAAGAAAGGTACGCCCTTGTGACCCTATCGTAGTTGAGTTGGGAATTTTTATGTTACTTCTAAAGAACTTACGACGGGGAATGTGACTATAAGTCTACACACGACGTCTTAAGAATCGGTTGTGCCAGCTGGCTAATTTGATGCCGGATTGCGGTTGGGGTGAGAACAACGTAGGTCATCTTCCAATAAAGTATAAGAATAAAAATGGGTGCCAGTCATTTGCAGAATTGCAGAGGTAGCACACATCTGAACGACAAGGCGTGCGCTGTAATTACTTTACCCTAAAGTTTCACAAATTGTACCGTTGGTCCAACAGCCTGAAGTTCCATCTAGCCGAAAAAGGGTTAAATAATGCTGTTCGTCGAAAATAATTCAAAACAGATAATTAACAACAGTATTTATTCCATCAAACTGGTGAAATCAACAAAAAAAGTATTGCAGTACAACAAAAAGGCTTAAGTACTATTAATATAACAAAGTGAAATTTGTGTCCTCGATGGGACACATACATCAAGTAAAAGTTAACGAATTTGCCTTCTAAGGTTTAAGGTTAACTGTGGGCTGCAGGTTGAGCGACATAATGAGACGAAATGAATACATGTTTAGGACGTTATTTTGAGGCTAGGAGTAATTAGCAGTCAGCATCATAAGGTTGCAGCATCTTGATAACAACACGTGACGGATCGTAGCCCCCAGGGGTAAACTAATAAATACAAGACAACAATTACCAATAATGTTAATTAGAAAATCAACTAAATACGTACCGGTTGTAAATGTTATAGTAACTCAAATAAAAACCAACCATTTATGCAAAGAGCGATTATTGAAAAGAAAGAACGAGTCGTGCCTCGAACATATGCACATGTAGCTATAGCTGATAAAATAGAAAAGGTGTCGATAAAGCATATGCGAAATGTTTGTCGAATTGGACCAAGGACTTTTGATTTAATTCGAATGTAATAATAATATTTTAAAATACAAAATGCTTTAAAGCAGATTAATTAGTAATTAATAATGAAACGAATTTGTAGCAAAGAATTTTCATAGCGACTGGAAATAAATTATGTATATACAACCAACGCTAGATTAAAAATAAAACATGGGTTTAAATTCATATGCCCAATAATTCAACAGCGTGTATACGAGGCTCACCAAAATAATAATTAACTTATATGAGTAAATGAAAAGATTATAGAATTAATTTTAACCGTAACAACCCTTCCATCATATTTGGAAGTTGTCTTTATTAATTTTGGGTCAATCTAGAATATAAAACTAATAATGCAAAACCCAAAATCAATAATTTCATAAATCAGAGTAATCAAGCGTTTCAGAGGTTTCTACGTTTTCACGAAACAATAAAAATTGTTCATCATTTGATACATCTAAATGTTACAAAACCTTTAAAAATGCTTATAATTTAAAACGACAATTTGCACTACTTACTGGCACCGACACCGATTTTGCAGATTTCCTACAAAATAAATTAACCAAATTACTACATCAATTATCTGTCATTTAATTATCTCACCGCCTTAGGATTCATAAAACAATCTACTTCAAATAATAGAGAATTTCATATTACCCCATAAATACATTAAAAAATTTACTTTAATATGATTCCTTTTTAAATGTCAACAAAGGTATCAAACAAAACGTTCTACTTAACTAATAACAAACACAAGCTAAACTAAAAGTCGTACTACCTAAAATTAGTCCGTGACAGTTGATTAAAAGTGAGACTAAATGCTCTCAAAATATCTCCATAAAAATAAGACTTTCAATTAAATTGTAAATGAACTGTTAGTTTAAATCTTTTGCTTAATCACAACTCCAAATTTATGGAATATTATATTTTAAAATCGAAATATATTAGATAAATATGTAAAAACGATGCTAGGTGAATCTTTTGTTTAGCTCAATCTAATTATTGTGACTGTGTGTATGGTCCATCTTTGGATTGTATTGATCGTAATAGAGAGCATTGGTATGTAAAATTCTTATCTCATGCTGTTCAAAATAAAGCGATTTGAATCGGCCAGTCACAATTGAATGATATGAAATAGTTGAATATTAATAATAGTAAATTATTTCATATTTCTTGTTTACACCATAAAATTGTTGTTTAAGAAATATATAATAAAATTAAATTTGCTGAACATTCATAATCGTGGCCTACTTTATAAAGATACCACAACTTCATAAAACTACTACATTTAAAAATCTATTATTTTATAACCAAAATTTATACTAACTTACAAGCATTAAAGCAATCTAAATGTCATTATTAAGAATATTATTAAATCTACAAGTCAATAATAATTAGTTTAAACTATTAAATAAGTATATCCGCCTGGAATATCTAAAAAATAGAAAAGGAGCTAAACGCATAATCAATTTGATATACAGATATTCTGGCAAGATATATTTTCCCGTGACTAGAAAGCATAGTAACGTCGTTTAAATGCGCTTTATTCGTAATAGTTGTTCCTTTCCATATTTTATTGTTTTAATTTAACTCAAATCAGCTTGTTTTAAATTAATTAAATTTAACTTGATTCAATTTTATTCAACCTAATGAACTTGTTTTATTTTATTTTAATTTATATAATTTAATTTAGCGTAGTTGAATTTATTTTAAATTAATTTGCTTTAAACTGTTGCTTCGACTTCACGTATATTGATTTAATTTGCTATATTTGTCGCAGTTAATTGTTAAAGAATAACGTACACTTCTACAAGCTGGTGGCGCTTAAGGACTTGTAGAATGCCACAAAAAAGTACGAGGATTGTTAAATAGAAACATAACTGCATTCCACTTCATCATGATTAAAGACAATGCATTAAAATATTTTGTATCGTAAATTTACAAAATACGAAGCAGCCATTAATGAGGTACAGAATCAAATGCTTTCTTTTAGTCAATATAGCAAATGTTTAAATTACGATTTGCTCCATGCACTGCTTTTATGTCAACTGTATATATAATTAGTTGCTTTTTACGCCCTTTAAAAGCTTTAGTACATCCTTTTTGCTCCATGTTAGTGTGTTATCGTATTATTAATTTACTTGCCAAAGTAGATGTAAATAATTTGTATGTTGTTGGAAGATAAGTTATTGATCTATGGTTTTTTGGATCCCAGAAATCAGACATCGATGAAGGTTCTATAAGAAATCCATTGAACCAGTTTATTATGGATTTGTTAGCAGCGGTAAACTTTTTAGCTAGTAATTATGAATACCATCAAGTCCTGGTGATTTTCAGTTAACACACTTTCTAATTGCGTTGAAAAATTTCCCTTATGCTATTTTCTCCAGACTTATGCAAACACAGGATTTTGAATTGTCTCCAGTTGAATCCAAGCCAAATTTCTATTATAATGTATTGGATTTGACCAAATATCAGGACCAAAAATTATGTACTTTCACGTTGTTTGAAAAAACTAATTTGTCACTGTTAGTATTTAATTAGAATTGTCTAAAATATTTTTGTTTAATACTTTAAATAATTTATTGCGAATATTACGTTTAGTGCAATTACTATCGCTTCTAAATCTAATGCCCGTTAGTTTTAGTTTTTGTTTCAAATCATTTACGTAATATAATTGAAAATTCCTATTTAATATATTTAAGTTGCCGCATAATCCAGATTATTTTTAAATGCTGTTAATATCTCAATACATACGATAAAACTGCCATCCGTGACTATTCCGCATTTTCAATGGACAATGATATTTATAGGAAGGTGGTTCGTGGTAGCAAAAATTTTTCAAAAATGAAAAAAATACAATATCGCTGGTCAACTGTAAAAGAAGTGCCATAAACACCTTTAAAACACCATATAGTAACAGAGACAAACTGTGAAACTGCTTGGATTGCCAAAAGGCATATAAGAAAGTACAGTTCGTCCGGTGTAACCTGGAAAAGGTTTCACTGCATAAAGTGGGCGCCAAGACACGCCTAATACACTCAAAGGTAAGAACAAGTCAGTGTTCAGTAAACGTAAAATAAGCTTTTTCATTTGGTGAACTGTAGTCTATAATTTTTTTTCTAAAAAAAATTGCTATAGTTACAGCGGAGTAAAGGAACGCTGTATATGCTAAAGTTAAAAATATGGAAACAGACTATGTTGAATAGGAAACTTTATGGACATTGTAGCCGTCATTTAGAAGTTAAAACAACTGTACATTATTGTAAAATGTAATAGCATTTTAATAACTTGTTTCTTATATTTACGAAAATTCAACAACCTTTTTAAGAGTAATTCAATTTAATTTTTGTAATAATTTATGGAATAAAATCTAGATAGTCGTCTCGTTTATCATGCATAATTTTCATTACCAATATTCTTCTGTTTTGAGTATTATTCAAGTTACAAACCTGTAAAATAACCATGAAGCAAAGCGTATTAAGTCGAAGTAATAACTCGTTCTTTCTCAGGTTACGCCGGACAAAATGTACCATGCGATGAAGGGAAATCCATGATAGGTCAGTGGAATATCTCCAAAAAATAGAAAACCTAGGAGTGGAATCAAATAATTAAGCTCGGGTAATCAATCGTATAATGACGAAGAAATAATGCTGATATATGAACAGATATTGAAAAATTCGGATGGGATTCAGGATTTAGGCGAAACATTAAACTTCTGAAATCAAACCTTCCAATCATTATGAATGATAATACACAGACCACTACACTGCACATATAGCCGCAAAACATTCAGAGTTATCTCAAGTTAAGAAAGGGATCAATTCATAAGAAGGGCTCTGTTTTGGTTCACGTCATAGTCGTGTTGGTATAAATAGTTTATTTAACCAAAGGCAACTATTATTTCGCTATGACGCTCCAAAGTATCGAGCTTAAGTCAATTACCTTTTATATCTTAGATAACGTATAGTTGCGAGTACTTTAGGTAAAAACGAAACCCTCCTTTCACTATGGATAAAAGGGAGCAAACGTAAAAATCATTCTAAGAAAAAGGGAGCTAGACACCCCAAAAACACAACCTGCTACCTTTAAGGACTACTACTACTACTACTTACATCATTAATTTTCACAAGTATAACATTACCCAAGACCAGGATATTAAATAAAACACTGAAGTGTGAATAGCATAGATAGGAGCATCTTCAAAGTAGAAATTCCAATGCTACCATGCTAAATTGCTAAATAAGTTTCAGGAAATATCTTTCATGTTAGCACAATTATGCAACTAAGCAGAAGAATGAACACAAGATAGGCGCTGTTTTATAATACCAAATCATTTTTAATAGAAAAAGAAGGCATTCCAATGAACCATAAAACTCTTACAAAAACTGGACAGTGCCAGGCAATAAAGGTAAATCAGGGAAATTCCCTTAATTCAATATTTGGAGTAAATCAAAAAGTGTACCACGATGTAAATGTATTAGAACAAAATCAATAGGAATTGATACGTAGATCAACCCATTAATCCGAATTCCCACTAGCACTAGTGAAAAACCAAACCTTGATAAATACACAAACAGTAAAAAAGGAGGTACTTCAAACACAGTAATAAGAAATTGAAGTTCTTGTGTACTAAAGACATTACACAAGTGAACAAGTGGTAGAAAGGACTGAATACCAAAATTCTTGAAATATATTAAGCGGTATTACCATAAAATTACCACCTAAATACTTTATTATGCGCATTTGATCCTATTTTCCATAGCTGATGTTCTAAATTGCATTAAAAGTCCATTTCAATAATTTGACATCTTTGAACATTTGTAAAATTCGTGCTTAAGTTACAGATTCTTATGCTTAAATCCCATTTCCAACGAAAAAGTACCATTGTTTATGGATATAGTTGAGCAAATTTAATTTGACAAAAACTATTTCGGTCTTATTTGCGCGAGAGTTTGGTAAAAAAGCACATTCAATAATTGTTACCTCATTTTTACTTCAAATTACTTATGAAATCGTTTTAGTTGTATCATTGGTGTAATTTGGATATGTTTAAATCTTTATTACACTATCTATAAGTAGTAGTTTCAATTTAAAAATCAACACTTCCTATTTTAATTGTTTTATTTCATCGTACACAGTAAAAAATTTGATGTGGGTAAATATAGTTTTTCGAGTGGTAAAAATTATGACAATAGATTTTCACACTGTAAATGTTAAAATTTACTCAACTTATACACCCAAGTGGACTTCTTGAGCGGGTAAACATACTTTGGTTAATTTTTATAAATTGGGTGGTAATACATTCCATACGATGCAAAATATATTTCACTGCAATTTAAAATTACTTTCTGAGCGTAGAAAACATTAAACACATAATTTCTACAACGCCTCGTGTAAATTAATGTTTATTTATATCGGTGAATGTAAATCCCCAAATCTTTATTGTGTTAGATTCATATAATTTTACGTAGTTTGTGAGTGTCATCCATTGCAGAGAATCAATGTTTGCTAGAACAAATACCATTTTAAAATTATAGATAAAAATCAAGCAGAATACTACAAAAATAAAAAATGTTTTGCAGTACATTATTTTTTCAATAAAGTTGCACTTGTTTTTCGCTAAACAATTTGTTTAAAATATTTTCAGGTGTTTTGGTGCTTTTGTTTCAGTTTCAGTTAGTAGCTACGTAGGATTTATAAAAAGAAAAATCACGTAGCTTCGAGTCATACTTACTCGGAAATCTTCCATGACAAGCAATTATGGAAGTGTGTTCGTATATATGGAAAAATCTCTCAAATACAATATAATAATAATATAATACAGGCAAGGCGAAGTATGAAAGCGTGGAATTTTCAAAACGAGACCAAATTGATAAATTAAATGACATGAGACGTAATTTTTCACTGCCTCCCAAACTCTAAAAACACGTCAATTTGGTTTATTTTGAGAATTCGATACCTTATATTTTGCTTATTCTGTGTTATGAATATTTCCATTCAATTTTATATTCACGAGATTTAGTATATTTACTCTCTAGAATCATAAATAACACTCGAAATATACCAAATTTTTACACAACTTGAAACATATTTTGCACTCCAAATATGTAAATTACGCTCTCATTAGCCGATTAGTATAACACTCCGTTAAGATTTAATTAAATAATCATATTAATGAGATCAGCACCCGCATTTGGAAGTTTCTTTACACTGATTTTGTTGGAGCTATATACACCACCTCTCGTGTAAATTGAGTGTGAAAGTTTACACTCAATTTTTTACTGTGTGCCAGAATATTTACGCTTCGCCCTAATTCATTTAAACGTTTGTAATATCTTAGGGTAGGTCAGGAAATGGGATGAAATTAACGTGGCGTGCATTTCATTTTGAGTTGGTTCTAACAATTAGCTCCGTAAGTCCTCAAAAATTATCTTAGGGCAACCAACATTTATATTCTTATTTGTAGCGAATACTACCTGCTATCAGTATCGTTGCCGTACCTTATATCATTGACAAGTTTGATTGGTTTATAAATTCAAATTAGTCTAATAAGTAAGTATTATTGTACACGACGTTTTTGCCTTTGAATTTCTTCAGTTGTTAAGCTGACGATTTGCTTATCCAACTTTGAGGCCCAAGTGCCATATAGTTTAGCAATCATTAATTTGGTATGCAGGTAGGCAGCTCCAGATTTTTTGTCAACCGCATAGTTGTCGTTTATTTCGGCCTTAGAAGGTTGGGTTGGGTATTATCCAAGTATGCGGATTTAAAATTTTATAAGTTAATTGCCGTTTTTATATCCGTATTAGTGTTAACTCAAAATTATTTTTATAAATTCCAATTTTGAGGTTTTGAAATAAATCTTAATTGTTATTCACGTATTAATGGTTTTATTACAGTTATTCATACCTTAAATTAAATGTTCTGTCAATTTCAGATTCATTTAATTTCCCTAAATAGGTTACATATTATCATGGCTTTGGAGTATATATCAGTTACACTTGAAAATTTTATTTATATCTGTTTGAATTGTTCCAGGTTGGCCACAAGTTCAGCGTTTGGTCACGCTTGTGCAATTGTTGTCTATTGTAACCCTCTCAGTTCTGTCATTTAATCTTTAATAATGAACAAGTTTGTAATAGTTTTGAATTATTCTAAACATCTGCGTGAGACCAAATTTGTTATAATTTAGTTCTAAGTCCCGTCCAGAGGAACTTTCGGGCCAAGAGCAATTTTCCACATTGCAAATGGAAAGTTATTTAAAATACTGAAGTATTAATCGTCTAATATTACGGCATTCTACTATATTTCTCTTAATAAGTAAAAATTAAATTTATAAATTCGTAGTTAATAATTTTATTCCTTAAAATGTAAAAATAATAAAAACTTTAGTTATGTAGCAAGTCAATATTCCTAGAAAAACCCGCTACAATAGTTTTCTGCAATCATCCAAGCAAATTTTGCATGTCATGTTGTAGTTAATTAAAATGAGAGTTGCTATTTGGCAGTGCAAATCCATTTCTAGAACGTTTTTAAATAAATATACTGAAGCCATATCGCACGAAGCATCGCTCTTTGCTAGCATTAAGGGGACTAAAAACAGAGATCTTTGGTGCAAGAGGTGATATAAAATGAGCGCGAGAGACAGTTAGTTTTATAACACATAATCATGCGGATGTACGCATCTTCTAATGACCGTAACAAGTTAACAATTCATATTAGATAACTTCATAATTTTGAAGGATGTAGCTTCCACAGAAATTCATGTAAATAACAATAGGTGCGTGCGTAGTGCCTCTTTTACGCTGATTCGATATAATTGTGCTCCCTGTGTATTTCTTGTATGGTCCGTAGCTTTATGGGAATGGATTTTTTGACTATAGATAAGCTGTAGAACAGATTAGGATTAATTCTGGAGGATAATAACAGTCTAACAGGTAACACCTCTAAATTAAATATTGATCAACTTTAACGTTTAGAAAGTCTGCGACATCTGACGAAGTACTCCTTTATTATCAAGCAGGTCTGTTAATTATGCTATTTCAAGAGAACGCTCTGTTGTTTTAATCCTTTATTTGATGCACTTTTCGAACGTCACTCATGATCGATGGAAAATTTTTTAAATTGCCGTAGTGAATTGTTTAACAAAGTTAATATCATAATATATTGTGGTAGATAGAGCTACGTTAGTAAGAATGAGGAATCAAAAATCGGTATTCACGTCATAATTCAAAATTGTGTGCATGTAAATTTGCGTAAATATAAAATAATTCAAGTAAATCAATGTAATCTGAAAATAAAATAATAGTTTCAAAATTATAATAATTTACGAGAAATGTTCGAAAACACGATCATATTTTTGATTCAAATTTTAAAATAAAAAAATATAAGCAATAGTTAGAATAATAGATTAGTAAATACATATCAATAATAAATCTAGGCATTTGCTAAAATAATAATGAAAATTAGATAAAATAAATATTTGAGGTTATATACCTAATTATTATAAACTAAATATGTTTAAATAATTAATACATACAACAACAGACAAATAATAAATGTAAATAATTAATAATATGATAACAAAGATTTAATGGTGTATAAAAAGGCTCTTTTGGTCAAATGAAATTCGGGTATCTTTGAGTGCGGATTACTGTCAAGAATTCAATTTTTCTTCATTAATATTATATTGGTAATACTGAAGATATGGGGAACATTGTGGTACTACTTTCCAGCCATGTAGTTAGAATTTTTAACATTGTGCAAGTTGTGTAACGTTATTTCAGTTCAGGTACGAATTACCTTGTTCTTCCAACGCTTAAAATAATTAGAGATGGTTTTCAGACAGCTATAGAATGATATTTGAAATGCTATGATACCATCAAAATATGTCGAAAAGAAATAATTTTCGTTGTTTGAAAATGTGCTGATTTGGCTTTTCAGTCTGAATGTAACTAAGAATTTGACTAAATTCAGTAGTGCTTCAACTTTGAAAGATACATGTGGCTACTAATTTATTTAAATTGATTTGCTCCTTAATCAAAATTGATTAGAAGTGTTTGAAAGTGTCCTAGAACAAAAATAAAATTAAATAAACACAAAATGTCTGCGATACAATCATAAAATTACAACAAAATTTGCTAATACAAATTAATGAAAGTGGTGCAAGGTAATAAAAGTTATATTTATCTGAATCAAAGTACGGGATTATTGGAATTTCATAAAAGTAAATTGAAATCCAAGCTGATAAAGAAAATTATTATAAATTAAGAGTAAATAATTAGAGTAAAAGCAAATCTAAAATAAATGGCGTACAGCCAGAACAACAAAACTTTTTTAAGGTGTACCAGTTTATATATCAACTCAAATAAAGGCAATTTATAACGAACAGTTCATGTACACAATTTAGCGTTCATAATGAATAAAACTAAACATAATTTTACAAACATTTCTATAAAAATTAGAGTAATACGTTCGAGGTTACCACAAAATAGACAATTAACAAGAAAGGAAATACTCTCGAGAGGTTCATTGGTCGACGAACTATAGAATAAAACTTCATAGATGGAATAACAACTGTAGAAGGTTGGTCAAAACTTTTTCATTTAGTGTATTTTGAAAAATATAAAACAATATTTAATTTAAGGTATATTTTAATGAAAGTAGTTCACGAATTCGAAAGTAGATTTTATTTTTGTTTAAAATTAAAACATGTTTAGATTCATGTTTGTTAATATAAAATCTGATTTCTACTAGGGTATCCCAACAAATTTAACTTGATTTTTATATCAATCAAATTTTTTTATTTTATAAGTTTGAGTATTCAATTTTAATAAGTTTGATTTTTAATATTTGAAATTTGAATATATAGAGTAGAAATATTTTATGATTTTATCCTATTTCAGAGGTTTGCAAAGTTGACAATTATTATTATTCTTAAGCTAATTTAGGTGCAAGCTTACTTTGGTATCTTTATTACCTAACAACACATTTCCGTGACAAAATGTAGGCAACTCAAGTAATACAATTTAAGTAAAACATAAATAACTTAACAAACATGGAATACAAAAATTATTCAATATATTGAAATCGGGGCGTTCGAACCTCGAGATTCCACATATATTTGTCGCTCGAACGTGGGCCAGTTAATATAACAAACAAAAATTCACAATAGCGAAAAATAAAATTATTTAATATATTGGAATTAGCCCAAATGAAAGAAGTCGATTTCCACAACATTATATATATATATATATATATATATATATATATATATATATATATATATATATATATATTTTT
>JAHWXV010879227.1:0-11368 GCA_024586415.1 Phrixothrix hirtus
CATTCAAAAAATACCTAAATATAAATCAATAAAGTAAACGTGCATAATAGGGTTTACGTAGTTCTACAGTATTACATAGGAAATTCAATTTTTAATTACTGCCACAACTAATTTAATTTTAAAGAAAAATTCTGAGTACAGATACCAGAAAGTTTGGACGATGGAAATCAATTTACACAACTGGGTTGTTCGGATTACGAAGGTTTTCAGATTAGAAAGGCTTCAAATTATTCAAAAATTACTGTAAATTAAATCTGTATGATCCTAATTATATACAAAGTTAGCGAGATGAAATAACAATATACTTTATAATTCTAACCTTGAAATCTTGTATACTTTAATACAAAATTTAGCGTAGTATCATACATCTCTAAAAGTGATTATTGTCGAAAAGTTTATCACCTAAAAAGATACCTTTAAGGGAACAAAAAAACAATACACGGGTTATCAATTTTGTGGTAGAACTAAATAAATTCTATTAAGTAATACAGTCCCACAACATGATGACGATAACTTGATTATGTATTCTTGAAATAATTTTTTGATAAAACATTTCGCAAACCTAATAGGAATGGGTAAAAATAAGATACAATAGATATAAAAAATAATGTGTTGAAAAAAATTTAGCATAATCCAAATACTAACGTTTAAAGATTTTGAAATGAAATTGGTTTTAGTAAAATAACATCTTCATAAGCAGAATATTCAGACCCTAAAACCAAATGATTGTGGTGTACGAAAAAACCAGTTATGGTACGAATTTTTCTTACGATAATTAATGACAAAATCGTTAAGTTGTATGGTTTATTCTCCTCCTGCTGCAGGATCAAGGGTCGCAGGTCTACTTTTCAACATATAACGACAATCAACAAGTACCTGGTACAAATAGTCAAAGTAATAATGCCACTAGTTCTAAAACGACAACTCTAAAGGTGATAGAATCAGAAATCTGTCCCAGAAATGTTTATGGAACAATAAATACTGATAATATCGGCTCCTAAATCTAATGGCAATGATTAACTCAAATTAAATCCAACTGCTTTTCATGCTTCAATGTTGATTACCTGATTTGGCAGTGTGGGCAATTTAAAATAAAATTGCGTTGTAAAATTACTCAATTATTAGGTTTTAGAATTGTAGGTAACCAAACTGTATCCAGGCTTTATTATTGATAATAAGCCTAAGGGACAAACCACTTATATTCGAATAATAAATTTACTGTACCGCTAAACTCTTACTTGGAAGTAATTTGTTTATGCGTCCTTTTCAATATTTACTTATTTTGAATTTGTGGGTCACACCAAAGATTTTATTTACACCATATGATTATATACCTGATAAGTAACAAAGCATAATGAGTTCAATACATTTATTAAATTTCAAATTTTAAAACAAATATACAAAAAATTGCAATTAAAATTCTTACATCTACAAAATAGAAAAAAATAAATTTACTACAGATACAGTTATGTAAACAAATACAATGACCTGTTAGGATAGATCCTTTTAATCTTTATTTTGCTCTGAAATAAGCCGTTGTATGACACTTGCTAAAGGGATCTAAACTGCAGGTATACAAATTTAGTTAAATTTAAATTTTACAATATATTTACGTTAAATTCAATGTCGATTTGTTAAAACTTCGTTTAAAAAATTATTAGCTTTTAAAACTTCAAAATTTTCACTTACGCAGTAAAATATGATTTTTGTATTATCATTCGATTGGTCGATAATATATCTTCTTTCAGTTTATTTCCTTTTAAACAGAATTGGATTTATGATTTGAGTTCCATGCCAATTAATGCTCTGGATAGTAACTGTTCAAGTTTTACTTCTTGTGAGATGCGTGATTTTCACGAAACTCCCGTTTTATAAAATTAAATTGAATTTCATAAATTTCTTAACGTTGCTTCCCTAACACTTTAATTTTGCTGCCGGTTATCAATCAGAGGTATTATATTTTTCAAATACTTGGATAAGTTTGCGAGCAAAGCATTTTCCGGAATTTACATATTTACCAGCAAAATGATCTACTTGCGAAGCTGTCATTGTGTTAGAGGCAAGTATGATTATTTTTCTTGTAACGTTCTGCTTTTATAACCTTTTTTTAAATTCCCTTTCTGCTGTTGCATTGACCTATCAAAAGATCTAAAATTTTAGATTGGTGATTGCGTGCAATGTTGGAAAACCGTTGGATTTCCGTTAAATCTTTGCGTCCGTTTCGCAACCTTCTCAAGTTTTACAGCTTAGGTTAGTAAAGTATATGTCACCATAATTTTCGAAAGATTCCTTGCTTTATGGATTTACTACTCCAAGACCTTTTCCGTATTGAATATACAATTTGAATTTGTCCTTTAGATTTTTAATTTATTTTACACTATGGATTATATATCCAAACCCGCGTTTTTTTATAACGGAGCACACTTTAAACTTTGCTAAATATTTATTTTAAAGTCTGTGAATTTCGTTTTTAATTTAGAAATACTTTTAGGTAATTTCTACTTCAATAACATTTTAGAAATTTAAAATAGGTGATAGCCTATTGTGAGAACTGAGTAATTTTTAAATGTTAATTACAAGGGTCTAACATTAATTACGAATACTACTCAAATTTATTGTGCCACCTAAGGCGGTTTTATTTTCGCAAAATAAACCATACAATATTACTTACATTATGTAAATAAAATAATTCAATAAGCACAATTAATTAACTAACAATATTTAAAAACCACACAAAAACCAAGTGGTTGTACAGAATAATTAATAAAATTTAATAAAAGGAAATGATTTGTTGACCAGCCCATTTAATAATTAATTATCCTTATTTTAAAATATAGGTATGTAAATACGTTATGGAGAGACAGCGAGACAAATTCAAGAAATGCTAATACAAGGAAAATCGCCATGCATTGTCTGTCTAACATTGTATCTCTGGAACTGATAATAATTTACTCAGCACTATAAATATTTTATCTTTTTAGATCAACAGTTAATATTTAATGATGCGATCATATCGGCGTTTTTTCGGTTTTCGGTTTTTCGTTCACCAAATTAAGGGTGTAACTAAAAATTTGATAATTTGCGTATCCTACCTTACAGGAGTTTTCTAATTCAGCACACGGCTTGATTTCTTCCTCGATGCGTGAATCCTCACGCGCAGATAAACGTTATGACTGTGGAAAGTGAAAAAGTTGGATGAAATAAATGGGATCCTTGCACAACAGCTAATTTAATCTCTACCAAGAAGGTTATAGTAATATTTTTGTCATCCGAAATATCATAATTAACTTTAGATCGTATGTTGAAAATCGATAGTATAAAACTTAGCCCAAGCGAACGCAGAGGAGTCAGAAGATCATCTTCCGCTTCTTGATTTCACAAAAGATTTATTTTCTTTCTTCAATATACACTATTATTTATTTCTTAACTCTACATAAAATATACAGAAACTTTTATACTAACTTATATAATTTGCCATTCCGTACACAACGTTCATCTGACAATGTAAATAATTTCATGTAAAGTCACACACACAGAATAATTCTGCTGATAATGCATTTTTTATCTTTAGGAAAAAAGTAATAAATTATTGCTATGCTATAATTATTTAGTACTTTTATTCGAAGTACGTACATGTGTACGTCCTTATGTCATATCCATTAATATAGTTTTTTTGCATTTGCTAGCTTTAAGATTTATATTTAGTATTTTATTTTTAAAAACTGCAATTTCAAACTTTGTTTATAAAATTTGCAAATATTTAGAATAAGAGTCTTAGTAATCGTGCCTATGAATATTACACACATTAAAATAAGAAACGACAAGATCAAGAAAGATACAACGGTACAATTAGTAACAAATGCAAGTCGGCAAGTTTCTCTTCGGCCTAAGTTGTATGCAATAGGCTGTGGCATGACTGAGATACTAACTAAGGCATTGTAGATATAACTAAAAGTGGAATTTAGGTTTTAAATTAAGTTACTCTTTTACATTATACATCAGCAAAAACATTATTGATCATACTTGACTATCAGTGCGTAAGTTAAGCAATAAACAATATACACATATGTAAAATACAATTGGCAATATTTGGTTCTGCTTTGTTTAGTACGGCCCGTATGACTTTACCGTCACAGATGGATCTACAGAACTAGGTGTACTGTTATAATTTCTAGGTTATTTTAAAAACATCTCTTTGTTTGAAACACTCTGTATAAATAATTTATATTACATTTTATTTTAATTTACATCTAAGTTTTATTTCAAAATATGCATTTTGTCCAGTTCTAAAATTAAATATTTCTTAGTAATATGTCTTCATAAATATTTTAGCTTTATCGGTCATAGTAAGATGTGCATAAATTTTCCATTTCAACGAGATAATACCTTGCCTACGTATTCGTCAAAGTTTTTATGATACCCTCGGCGCGGCGACCCGAAAAAGTTTTAACTCAGTCAAATACACAATTATGAGTTAGTAAAGAGCTTTTGTTAGATTAAGAACTCGGTCAGACCTCGCACCGGATGTATTTATTAAAGATAGACTCAAGATTGGTTATGCTACAGGTATTTTAAATTGATAAAATGATAAAATTCGTTCGTCTAGAGAAATGTTAATCTAAGATTTATGGAACACTGATGATTGCTTGCTCAGTTATCTAAACTAATCTATAATATTTAATGGTATCCGAGAGCTTATGGTAAGGAGTTCTAACAGTAGAAAGCTGTAAAGTAGATTTTCTCTACTCATTTTCAGCCACCGTTTCACTAATTACCCTTTATTACTTACAAATGCAATAACATTTTCTGAGCGGCGCAATTTTTATTTAGAAAGCGATACATTTACTGTGAATTATACAGGGTATCCGGGATATAAGTACATTATTTAACACACGTGTGGACGGGTCCTTAGCGATCATAAATTTATACATTGTTGTTCTGATTTGAAACAAAATTGCAAATTTTCGCGTGCAAATCTATCATCTATATCATTTACTGTAAAACGTAATTGAAAAGAAAACAAATACCACTTTGTCTGTTTGCCAAATTTTTAATCTTTATTGGGCATTCGCTTTTGTTAGTAACTGTAAATAAGTGATTAATGAATAACATTATACTGTACATGCAAGTTTAATAACTGATTTGAAATGGTAATCAATGTCGTTGTGTACAAAGAATGAATGTACTATTATTCGCTAATACTGTAATTTTTGGCATCATTATGTGCATATTAACCAATGTAAATATTCGCAAATTTAATTTTATTTATGTTAAAGTAGTAAAGTCGCCCTCCTGATGATTTTCATAACATAAGGTACGTTTGTTGCATTTCAATATTTTATTACAATTTAGAATACTTATTGAAATTCAAGTTTAAAGACGTATTGTGTATCATAATTGTAAAATCAGTGCACAATATACTAAATTGATTCAATGCAAGTACAAATAATTGAGATTATTAGCATTCTTAGGGTAAAGCGGTTACGTTATATTCAATTTTAAACCGAATAGATTTCTTCTGGCGCCCAGTGATTACTGAATATTCTTAATTTTGATGTTTGATAAATTTTCGCTTTAGGTAATTTTTTATTGCGATCCTTTACGCGAGTGAATTTGAGGATCTCCTATTGAAAATTAATTTAACCTGACAACGATATTGGTGATTATTTGAACGCGTTAATTTTTGTTTCAATTCTCAATTTAAGTTGAAATAATTGTTATGCTCGGTTTTTCCGTAACAGAACTTCAGAAATTAACTGACAAGCTCATGCAAGATGACGTTGAATATTTATTGGTTAATGCGCTTGCATTTCCACTAAGCGTAACGAGGTACTATATATCAGGAACTAATAGTCGTAGAGCTTTTAGAAAAAATGGTCTATAGAAATTGCTGAAAATAGTTTTTAAGTTCCTTATTCTACCGCCAAGGTGGGTAACTGCTATGGGCATTTAGAACCAGCATTTTTCTAGAAAATATGCCAATATAAGTTATCAAATAAATATTAACCTCCGCATTGTTACTAAAATTCTGCATCCTTTTTGTGAAATACTTTTGTTGTAAGATGTCAATAAAGCCTGGAGGGGTGGGTGAATGTCTTCAGAATAACTTGGCTATAACTTACGTTTGACTTTACCGAATTTGGTAAACTTAGTTGCATTAAAAATAGGACGATTTTATGATGACAATATAAAAGTAACCATGATACAATGATTTTTGCCGCCACCGCTAGGGGGCGCTATTTGAAGAAATCGCAGTTTTGCACGATAACAAAATTGAATAAAATGTTTTATACCACGGCATCAACAGGTAAAAGAACTACAGTCAATGATTTAATTAAATTATAATAAAATTGAACGAAAAGTGAAAAACTACATATAAAATGTTTTAAAATATTTTTTAATTTTTCATTGCATGTTTGAGCATGAAACTTCGAAAGAAATTGTTTCTAACAAGTTACGGGTTATTAATTATTCTTTTAGCGATATCTCCGAAACTAATGAAGATTATCAATTTGCATCTCTAACATTTTTTGTTCCAAATTTAATGGGTTTATGATCATGATATAATAATTAGGCTGTTCCATTTAGAACTTCCAAGAAAGATGATAAAAATTGCGATTACTTTAAATAGTGACCCTTAGCGGTGGCCGCAAAAGTCATTGTATCATGGTTACTTTTCTATTGTAATCAAAAAATCGTCCGCTTTCTAATGAGACCAAGTTTACCAAATTCGGTTAAGGTATCTGAGTCGAGGTTTATAAACGTAATTAGTTGATTGAGAATCTCTTTTTTATTCTAGTTGATAAGTGTTATGCAGTAGTTTTAAGGTAATTGTAGTTTGAATCATTTTTATTTTTAATTGTTTTATTAATTTAAAAAAAAATAATGGAGTTGTTCTTGATTTCTAGTTTTTAATTTTATACATCTTAAAAATGTATTTCAAACACTTTTGCTTGTCAAAAAATTTGGGGAAAACTATATAGTTTCAACAATAAAAATTACACGATTCATTTTTTATTCTTTATTTACACAATATAAAGATGGACCAACTTAGTATCTAAAACGACGATCCTGAGTCGCTCTCACGTCTGATCGCTGTTCAGAGGGACAAACGTATATGTTTTGGGTTATCGTTTCCGATGTTACTGAGACAGATGGAAGACCTCGGACAAAAATCAAAAGACTTATAGTAAACGTAAAAAGGCCCATGATTCGATGAAAGAAATGGTTTTGTGTTAATAAAAAATTTCTTTATATGACACCTGATGACATAGAAAAATAAAAGTGCCTCGTTTACATTATGTTGCCAATATACAGCTCAGTTAAATCAAGTGTTCCTGGCCTCCTTCTATAAAATGGGGAAGCCTTTTTCAAATAGGTAGGCACTGGATACACGGTATTTGATTTCTGCAGTTGCCAGATAACCACCCTTTATGCCTTTCAGAACAATCCCAGAAGTGCTCAACCCAGACATTATGTTTAATCAGCGAAGCGTAAATTTTACTAAAAACTTTGTTTGTATGAAGATATTGTGCTAATGCTTGAAACACATACCTAGATTCGGTACTAACGAGTTATTGTTGAATAAAATGCAAAGATGAATATCACTGAATTGCCCAAAGGATTAAGGCCAAGCCAACCAAATGAGCTTGATGGAGCATAACTTCTAGGGGTAACTTAGAAACACCGTTGGTTTCTATTACTTCGGTGATAAAAAAATGTGGGTCGAAAAGGCAAATCTGTGAAGCAGTCCAAAAAAAGCCAACCTCAGTGTCATGATGAAATTCTGCAAAAAATTCTTCAGTTGGTAGAACAGTGTTGCTACAGGTTCCCCCGTTGGCAGGCTCCCGCCTTAAGATTAAGTGATGAAAGCCTAGTGACAACTTGTAAAGCATCAAATGGCGGAGTTCTATAAGCTCTAGGTAATCTATAATGAATAAGGCTTCTGGTCAGCTTGAAATTTTAATAAAATATGCGGGTCTCAATACTGTTCTCCCAAAATTTCTGATCCATAGAACATCATTAGTTCGAATATCACGGAGGAAAATATTTTCGAGATAATCAGAGAAAGCACATATCTCTTGCAGAATGAAACAAAAACAAAGACGTGAAAGTTGCTTTAATGCGAATAGTCTCAACGCGTAGGAGCCAATTTGTTTGACTGCACAATACAACTTCTGAACAAGTGGTGACATCTGTCACGTTTATAGCTTTTCCAAATACACTAATGTAAGGTGGTCTGGCATCCTTTTCCTGTAACAATTCTGGAAAAAGGTCCTCTCATTTTTTCCGTGGAGTAAGTCAACTGGTTTTATACAACAGCCCATTGACTGGAGATATCTGCAAAAAATGTATCTGAGATGATTAAAGCTTGGTCATCAGCAAACATATAGGATATGTTTTGTTATGGAAATCAATGGGATGTTCAGTCAATAAGTTAGCAATGAAATTAAACCATCTCCCCACTAAGCAGTTTTACAGAGTTGGCCCCAGCGAAGACCTTTGACGTAACCTCTGGTAAAATTGGTAAAATTTCCAAGAATCAACCTATGAGCCAAAAAGCTTTTTATAATATTTACTATATCACTGGGAACATGTAATAAACAAAAATGGTTTATGATAACGGTGGGTAGATATCGTTGAAAGGGTTTCGAATATCCAGAAGGATTACCAGAGTAAGTAAACCAGTTTGCCTATTAGTGTTTATTGTGCTTAATTAATTTTGTAGTGCTTTTCCAGATTAAAGCGAAACTGAGAAAATAAGTTTTCTCTAGGTAATGTGAAAGTATAGTAGTTTGTCGAACAATTTGCCCCACATGAACAATGTAAGAGTTGGCTTGATTCTCTAAGTAGCCTTTGCTCTCCATAAAATTCTGGCCTTTTCTAGGTTGTAGGGAACATCCAATTTTAAACATTTGTTGTATATGAAAATAATAAAGAGTAACTTTGAATAAATACAAGTTTGAATAGCCTGCAAAGGAATGGGACCCGAGCCTGACCTCTTGTGCAAGTTAATGTTAACTCGGGGTATTCCTATATCTTCCAACAAATTGGTCATCTCAATACGGTCGAATTTCATCCAAAAAACTACATGAGAAGGCTGATTGGAGCCATAATCACATTTAAAAAAGTGTCTCAACAGAAATCTTTCAATATCAATAGAACTAACCAACTCGCAGTCCGACTCGTCCTTGTAACTCTTGAGTAAATTAAAAGGTGGTCGAACCAGCAGCAAAGCCAGAAGCACTACATCCAATCTCAAATACAACTTGGGGTCGCTTCCGATATGAAAGAAAGCAGTCAATTTAAACGTCCAGCAAAGTTTTAAAATACATTCAATCAACTATAGCAAAGATTAGGCAGTAACAGAATTAGAAATAAATCAATGTAAGCTTGAAAGGAACTAAAGTAAGTTTTTGTTTAATTAATTTAAAAAAAGTGCAGCAAATTAACGATTAAAAACCATTCATGAACTAAACAAGAACTACCTTTGGAATTTCTACGATTTTATTGTTACGTAACAATCCTTAAAAACATTATTGAAGTGCATTGAACTAATTTAAGAATGTAAATATCTAAGTTTAGGAACCAATTACGGTTTGTTTAATTATCGAGCCAATGAATCACATTTAAACGGAGGTCGACACAAATGAGTTAATCAAATCAGGACAGAAGGGCTCTAGGTTATAGGTAACTCAATCTAGTAAATGCATACCGTATCAGTAGAACAGACAAAGAAGAAATTACATATCACAAGTGCTTTATAATATACACATGATATAGAAAGGGATAAAATATTCAAAATTGAATCATAGATCATTTGACTAGCATTTTATAAAAAGTGACGTAAATTTTATTACTGCTTTACTTTAATACATCAAACTAATATTATAGCTCATTTAAACATAAATATGTAAATTTCCGCATCACTTTGTTTTATGTAAATTAAGTCCTGGAGATGAGATTATAATAATCTTGAAACATGTTGACTATTATTAATTTAATAGATATCTGTGCACTCTGTTCAGTTAATATCTTCACATAATAGAACAGAACACTTAGATAATATTGGGAAAAGGCTCCAAGATCGTGAAATATATTTTTTATCCTAATTTATCTCTAATCAGCGCCTTAATAACTAAGTTGAGTAAGAACAAGCTGTTTGCCATTCAGTTTTTGGGATACTGTTAAAATAGTCATTAATTACCAGATAAATCTCGTTTTCCAAATGAAATTAATATCCGCAGAACTTTTTTTAAGTTAAGTGGCATCCAAAAGTCACAAACAGCCAAATCGATTGAATATTCCTCATATATACTGTGTTAAATATATCTTGACGTTTTTTTTCTTAAGTAATTAACAGTCATTTTTGCAGTATGACAAATTGTGTTATCATATAACAAGAGCTCCTATAATTTTAAGAAAAATTTGTTAACGTACCAGTCAATAGTGACTGCACGCCGTTCTTTCAACTTTATAACTTGATACTCTTGAAAAAATGGCATATAACTTTGATAATGACACATTGCCTTTTTGGATCATCTTCGTGGGTCGATATTACAAGACTTTTTTAGAGTATAACTTGATACTCCTGAAAAAATGGCATATAACTTTGATAATGACACATTGCCTTTTTGGATCATCTTCGTGAGTCGATATTACAAGACTTCTTTAGAGTAGAGTCATCGTAAAATGGTATACAAGTCTCATATAATAGCTACTGTCCAACATACCCGAGACTTGTCTGCTAATTCTTACACGCTCTAAATTTTTAAATTCAGTTAACCTATAAGTACCCAGTGGCACAATCTGTAGTTCCTCATGCAAAATGTTTTAAACATGTGTAGATCTAATTCCTAAAGTCTGCTGTATCATGTTAAAGATGCACTGTAGGTTTTTGTTAATCGTATGCTTTATATGATTAACATTTCCTTGGGTAACGGCAGTTTTTGACCTTCTTCTGTGACCTCGCTTAAATTCGGCAAATTAGTTATAAACGAAAGCTTTTGAAGGCTTTTCTTCTCTAGGAGCCAAAGTAAGTAGCTCCACGACTGAATTTTCTTTAAACAACATTTAAAAAATCACATTAAATTATAGCTGGAAAGTTCTTTTTGCTCAGTTCCAGCGTTTTTACAGACGAAATTAACCTTTAAAATATGCTTTAGAAAATTTACAGCATGACATTGAATTCAATGAAATGGAAATATATCAAGAGTTTCTAATTATTATCCTCGTCTTCAACAAGCAGCAATAGAAATATATAAACATTATAATAATTTCAACAGAAAGGATGTCGGTGTTAACTCATAAATCATGACACCTAGTGTTATAAATTAGTTTTTAGTTGACACATAGTTTTCAAAATTTT
>JAHWXV010879341.1:0-12178 GCA_024586415.1 Phrixothrix hirtus
GTCCGAGGATCTTGGCCGTACATTTTCGAGTTATTAATTGTATGGATTATTCCACCCAAAACTTCCACACGGTATATATATATATATATATATATATATAATTATTTTAATTATTAAATGTTTCCCATACTCTGCAAATACTTAAAGTCTTTTTACATTATTTTTTTAAACTTAAATATAAATAACATTAAAACGCGCGAAACTGTATCAATTTTTATAAATGGCAATTTTGATGATATACAAGGGTACTTTTATAACCTTCATATTTGAACAGTGCTTTTACCACTTACTGGTTCCGTCTTTTCCAATGTACTGAAGAACTATAGACCGTCTTATAGGAACTGTGCCAGAAGCTTCTTCATCTTCAGAATCTTCAGTTTCTTGCTCAGTATTACTATTTTCTAATTGGTTTTCAATGACATCGTCTTCATTTTCTGACACTTTGCCATCAAAAATTATTCCATTCTTGGCAGGTACTTCTTCTAACAGCTGTAAAAGCATTTTTTGTTCTTTTACGAAATCTATTATTTACTAAATCAATTGCAAATCACAGCAAATTATAATAACAAACGCTAATATGATAAATTATATTTACAACAAATACAGAACCTTACGTAACACTACTGGTGACGCGGAGTCTCACATACTCTTTTACTTAATAATTTAAAATCAGTAAGAGCTAATGATGCATTCAACATACCTTGTTAAACTAGTACTGACGTTGGGAAGGCATTGAGAGCGATTATGCATTTTAGAATTAGTACGAAAATAATGGACAATTAGCGATGTATGGAGTCTCATAGACTCAACGCTACCACTGCAGGGTTAATGCTTTGAATCTAATGGCGCGCCGTACATTATCGGGGCACATTTCAAATCATTCAAATTTTAAAAGGATTGTTGTTAAATTACAAAGTTATCAATCAATGATACCTTAAAAATTGTTGTCACAACAAATATAGTTTGTTGTAACAGGTTTGTTATGTTTTATTGGTACGTAAATAAACTGTAGTAGATATCCGCTGATGACTGAGTGCACACATTTTTATAATTATTGAATTACAACTCTGCAGAAAATAATGTCTTTATCATACGTTTATAAAGATTAAAACAATTAAAAACTAATTATTTTAATAAACTGATGTTGGTCAAATAAAGCTGTTGTAAACTGTAAAGGAAACTTTGATTAACCTTGGGAAGATATGGCTCATTTCATTAAATAACAGACATAATTAAAAACAAAAGACAAAAACTTTTGTTACTAATGAAAAATGGGGAAATCACGTTAGAGTCTGTGTTATGTAAGTATTGATTTTCAGAATTTTCTATTTAAATAAAATTATGATACATTATAAAATTTCAATTCTGTGGCTTTCATTCGATACATTCATGCTACAAATGAGTATAATTAGGATTCGATCACTAACCGCATGTACAAATAATACATCGGGAAGTGCAGAATGATATTACAAAAGCTATCTCAGGACATCATGCTATGAAACGGTAAGTTTAATCAAATTGGTTCCGCTTTGTCAATTAATTTAAAACAATTTTGTAAATACTCCTCACTTATCATTACTCGCTTAGTCATGTCCCATTAAATTAATTTTAGGCATTTCATCAATTTAAGTTATTCCTAGTGATGGTACTTAAACAACTTATTGGCGCCCTATTTTTCATTATTCGTTTTTTTCAATTGCCCTAAACCTTTTTGGTCCACATTTGGAATAAATTCCTTACAAACTGTAGGTAATTGTGTCAAAACTATGTACGCTGATGTTGAATCGACTTTTTTGCGGTTTCCATTTAAAATAAATAATGTATATGAATTAAGTCAATGAATAAAGGTTTAATGATCGCGCGTTTAAAGAAAAAAATAGATGACAAATACATTATTTATATAATGATGAGATAGGCGTTCGATAAATACCTACTAATTATTTATTTATGGATAACTAACAGCGCGATATTAAAAAAAAGTTTAATGACTAAGCGCATCTTTCGTAACGGGTAATAATAATAAGCCGATTGGTTCTCGTTATATTCATTATTGATGTCGTTTATTAAAACTAAAGGAAATCAATCTTAAGTACTTTCAGGATGAATATTATTCAACCTCCTTTTAAATTGTAAAAATAATTGTATATTAATCTACAGCGAGTTTTAATAAGATATATTATATTTAAGGGTTAGAAGTAGAATACCAAAACTATACAGGTAAGCATGAGATTAATATTTGAAAGAAAATGTTCAACTTGTTTGCTGCCATGTGTCACCTATAAACCTATTAAAATTCTTCATCGCTATACCTTTCAAGCATTTTTTGACAATTACAAGTGTTTATACTTCTAACAATGCCAAAAGTTCTTAGACTAGTTAATTTTTGCCACATCATGTATTTTAAAAGAGTGCGGATTATTGGTACACACAAGGGTGGATTAACATTCCATAAAATCGCTAGAATGGAATCGTCACATCTTAAAATGGCATGGATGGAGTGCTTGGCAAGATAAAATTTTCAGAAGACGGCACACAGGTGCCGGGTGTCCCAAACTCACACAAAAATGTGACGAATGGCTCTAAGATGCAAAATTATTCGAGATCCTTAGGAACCGTAGCGGACGATGGCGTAGATTGAAAAGAGCAGTTGGTCGTAGTGTCTCGATTAATCTGATTCATCGTTGAATTCGTGACTGCTGTTTAAAATCATATGTCCCAACTCTCGACACAAGGGTTCAAGGAAGACAAGATTCATTGGCATGGGACAACACATTCTTCGGCGAATCTCAATTTTATTTATGATACTGAAATAGATATCCAAAGACCTCGAGGCCAAAGGTACACCTTGCTATATGTTCAAAGACGTCATATTGGTATGTTACGGGGTAGCATAGCTATTAGAAGTCGCTTTCCCGTAGTATTCATCCTGATACACTAGATGATTGACGTTACATTGACAATGTCTTACAACTAGCACTTCTTCCGCTGCTTCAAGACGTATCAAGAGCAGTCTTCCAACAAGATCATGTGCTACCACATGTGACCCTGATGACTGCATAAGTTTTTTGACTACCTCCTAGATTTCTAAATGATCAGCAAAATAAGACGAATATTTAAAAAAATGTTGTTTTCATTTATCGTGAAAGCGAACGTTTCAGCGTTTATTTCATTCCAAATGGAATTGAAATACTTCTATATAAAACTGACAATATAGACAAATATAGGTCCACCTTTAGAGGTTAATTTATCCCTCGAAAACCAAATATCGCCGATAAAAACGGTTGTCTTTTATATTTTAGTTGTCTACAACATATCTCAAATTTATCAAAATCGGAGGGAGGCACCTGAACCGTTTCCTTCTGAGACTTCTTCCATTATTGCACCACATAAACAATAGTTCATTAGAATAATATCAGGAGATCGAAGAGGTAACCATCTCCAAAACACGGATTGATGATAAAGCTTTGAGTGCAGTGGCACCATCCTGGTGAATAATGATACTTCAGTTTCACGATCAGTGAAGTGACTTATGAATAGTTCGAGAATGTCGATACGCTAATATTCTTTGCCTAAATACATTGCAGAAATTGAAACTTGTTATGGGCGTACAACGCCCCAACTATTTGATAATCGAGAAAATTTTTCTTAAATATATTTGTATAACTGTTAATGTTGTTTTTGTAGCTGCAATAATGCCTAATAACGTTTGAGATATTTTATATTATCAGTCAACGTGGTTTTACTACTTTTACAGTACGGTTAATCTCGTTTCTTAAATTGCAACATATCCTTCACAGCGATTTTATCATTGTGACGAATCCTCCGGAATATTCTATCACCATCGGCGATGGAAGTCTTTGACAGAAGCAACACTGTAATAATTTACGTTGCCCTGAAAGATTATTGGCTCACTTCCAGCATGTGTCATGGCTTTTTCCTATATGCTGGATGAATGTAGTGTTCCAAGAAATTGTTATAGTAGCCACCATTTACTGTCTGATGTTGGTGGATTATTACCCTATGGGCGTCGTATGCTTGAATGAACATCACCTTTAAAGTACCTTATCTAAGGCCCACTTTTTTTTAACACAGAGAGAGGCGTTGCTTCCATTTTTGATTGCCGCTTCAAGTGTAATTCATATCAGCGAGCGCAGGTTTCATCCATAATGATGATCGTTTTAAAAAATGCGAGACTTTCAGTAAGTTCTGAGCAAGTGCATAACGGAGCTATTGTTGCGGCTAGAAAATTTCATGGGATATCCAGTGGGCTGAAATTTTGTAATATCCAAGGATGTCATGTAGAATGTGGAGCACGGTCTTGCAGTATTAAATTACTTTCAAAGATAATTCACACGTAGATCATAGGGGATTAGCCTACGGCAGAAAAACAAGAAGCTGCGTAATGCAGTTATTAAGAAGTGATCATCTTGTATGTGAAATATCCCGAACGACATATTTGTTTTCACCTTAGCTACTGTGCGATATAGCAGTGCTGGTTCATCATACGCTTCACGTAGTTTATAAAGGACCCATCCGATCTCATACAACTGCAACTTTTGTTTAGGAGCATTGTTTTACCCTAGTAAGCGTTTCGTTAGAGTGTGTGCACCATCCTTTTGCACCTTAAGACGTTACTTAATGTAATATAATTGCTTGGTTAAAAATAAATCATATCAACAGTTGCTAGTTACTTTTGTCCCGATAGTACGATGAAACCAGCATAAAACAGTAATAGAAAAGCGACGAGTCATTTAGAAAACGGAATAACATTTAAGCAAAGAAAAATATCATCATCTTTTATGAATTTTATAGGATCCATTTAAATCTTCCTTCATTTAGCAAAAGGTTTTTAACTTGTCGCAAATGTCCTGAAATAATGCAAAAGAAAAAAATTTGCGTACGCCAACTAGCTCAGAAACACTTCTCAAAAAGGTCGTGATCCTTTTATATTTAATATATATATATATGGACAACCTGTGCCTATTATTCAAACTCGGATTTAATAACATGGAAATAGTTAACATCAATGAGTACTGTAAGCATAACAGACGAGCTTGACACGTTGTAATAATCTAAAGCTTGTATACCCAGATAAATATGACAGCACGTCTGTAACAAATTATATAATGAAAAAACAATAAAATTTTAACACATTTTTAGGTCATGAATTGTCGTTAATCAAACTAAATAATGGAATTTATGCTTTGCGGAGTAGGTAGTTATATACTCGGAACGGCTAAGCGTAAGTATCGACAACGACTTCCGATCGTTTCAGTCGACAGATGCTCCTCACTGGCAGAATTCAAATTTTGTTGCGATATCGAGGATTAATTAAGTGTTATTGATAATAAAAATGCAGGACATCGGATCCTAAATTAAGATGCGAGGTGATGCAATTTAATTTATGTAATTAGCAAACCGACAATTGTAATAAGTTAAAAATATTTACCTGGTGACGCCACCTAAAATTGTTCTTTATAAATTAGAACAAAGTTACTCCAATACGAGTAGATTAAATAAATACACGTGACTGAAAATTAATGAAAAAGAACTATGTTAGAATTTTAAGCCGAAAAAATGTTTTTAATAAATTAATACCAAAACTTTGGAAAAACACAAATTAGAATTCGACAGCTTGTGAAAGCCAACATTAAATTCAAGCAGTTTGGATGGGGAAATATCAGTAGGTAATTAATTGTAATGCGCAATGAGTAGAAAAAGTTAGGTTGATTAGGGTCTAAATTATATCAGTTGGATTAAATAAATAATATTGTTTCTTGCAATTAGAGGAAAAAAGATAAAAGAAAAGTGATTTTATGCGTTATTTTCTGAATTAATATCTATTGGTGCATAACAGGGCGGCGATGATCCCAAGGTCAGATGTTCAAGCAGATTTCTATAGGCCAAACGTTATCTGCACATTTGTAGGTTAGGTATCACATATTAGAATGACAGCAACTCTGTTAAAGGATTTATATATTATATATGTCTTATAATTCAGCTCATTATACTGTCTATTGAATAAAAAATGATGTTCGAACTTCGTTTAATCCCCAATATCCAAATTTAAACTACACCCCCATCCAATGTATTTGACCTTCTCGACATGCTTTAGTTACAAAATTAAAGACCTAAAAGAATGAATAGCATATCGACCGGCTTATTCCACTGACATGCGTCTACATTATTGCAAGTTTTATTTGCATTGCTAGATAACGTAACGAACGTCCGCATTATAATAGTACAGGCGGAACAAGACTACCGCGGCGTGGAATGTCAGCCGCGGTCCTTTCTTACAACACACTCTCGCCACTATTCGCAACTATAAAAAATATACACTTACGATCAACAATTCTGAGCCACTTTCAAATTAAAATTCTACAAACAATCAAACATAGTAACCTAAGAGAAATTTACTATTTAAATTTGGTCTAAATTGAATTAATCTAATCTCGAAAATGATGTATTTATTTTAATAAAGAAGGATATTTGAGTTTGTAACATGTCCTTGGGTTAATTTACTACTGATGCAAGGTACATGTTACAAACTATAATTAAATTTAGTTTTAATTAATAATTTTGATATCCAAAACAGCTGCAAAATAAGCGCTACTATGAATTTATTTAAGTTAGGAATAGAAGGATTTTGAATGTAAAAATGTTTGTTCTTTGAAAAATGAAAAATCCTCTTGATACCGTAAATATTTTTGTAAATAACGATATTCACGAAAAAAATACTGCTGTTTTGTTGGAACTGCTTTGAAATATAATAATTGCGAAGGAAATTCCTAGTTTTTTACTTATCGAAATTATTTTAAATTTTAATGTAATTTTGAATGCTTCCTAATTTGTTTTTGTTGCTGTTCCATTGCATATATCACTAAAACTGTACTTAAAAGATTGCAAAAGAATCTCGATGTCGATAATATTTATTTCCTTTTATTTTATTTTAGGATTGTCAGTAAACGAAAATAGCGGAGAGGAATGATTTACATTTTTCTCCTACCTCATCATAGCCGAAACATTTTTCTTATCTGGTTCTTAAAAAAATATTTGGTAGTTCGTCTTCCGTATCAGACATATACTTTTTTTGTAGATACCTAATGCTCTACTGACGAAAATTTAGGTGTTTGTGTAGAAATTGTTTACAGATTACTACATTGATTAAAACTATGTGATTATTTATAGCTTCAGAAAATATTTTAACGTCCTTAATTGCTACGAACTAGTTTTTTGAACTGTAATACAAGGGGCACTATTTATATTGTGAGCTTAGTAATAAATAAACACTAATTTATCATTTAAAATTGATTTATTGTTTTCCAAATATTCTCCCTTATGATCTATACACTTTTGCAATCTTTTGAACCAATTGTCAAAACATTTTTGCCATTCTGTTTGAGACATCTCTAAAACATAGTTTTTGAACGTATCGGTGGCTTCCTCTCCCGACGAAAACCGTTGTCCACGCAACTTATTCTTGACGTTCGCGAGCAAAAAAGTCATTGGATGCCAAATCAAGACTGTACGAAGGATGACTCATTAATTTGATTTTTTAAGTGTTCAAATAATTGCTTGTTAGATGAGATATGTGAGAGCTCGCATTGTCGTGATGCAGAATGATCCTACGTTACTTGCTTTTTTCCTTATTTCCCTGAAGACTTCCGGAAAACAAATCGTGGTGTAGCATCCAGAAGTGACCATTTTACGTTCCTGTAAAGGCGCTTTTGCCACATCACCAGTTTTTCCGAAAAATCAGGTGACCATTTGTTTCGAAGTGCTTCGAACGCGAACAACTTGTGTTGGGTTTGGTTCATCTTGAAACACCCATATAGTCGACTGCTGTTTACTTTCCGGCTCATACCCATATATTCAAGATTCTTCATCTGTTACAATATTATATACGTCTTTTGAAGCACCACCATTGTATTTCGTAAGCATTTGCTTGCACAATCGACACGGGCATCGTTTTCAGTTGTTTTCAATTTATGTGGGATCTAACGAGAACAAACCTTTTTCATGGCTAAATGTTCATGCAATATTTTATATATGCTATTCAAACTAATGTATCAGGTTGCCTCAATCACCCAATATATCACATGATGATTTTGCATTATCAGTTTTTGCACAGCATCAATATTTTCTGACACAACAACCGATTTTGGCCGACCTTCACGACTTTTGCCGGTAAGCGAACAGCAGACACGATTAAACTCGCTATATTAGCGTTTCTCAGTGGTAAAGGGTGGGGCTTCAGCGCC
Organism: Phrixothrix hirtus; assembly: GCA_024586415.1. Classification (NCBI taxonomy): domain Eukaryota; kingdom Metazoa; phylum Arthropoda; class Insecta; order Coleoptera; family Phengodidae; genus Phrixothrix; species Phrixothrix hirtus. The sequence goes on from JAHWXV010879341.1 coordinate 8,262, forward strand.
AAAAGTAGAAGTCGGTTAATCTATGCACTGTTATCTATATAATCTACGTTAAAAATCGTAATAAATCATCATACAAAAATTTTCACGAGTTAATCACATTTTGAGGCGCAATTTCCAAGTCACTATAAGTACTATTAATCACCCTCAAATGTCAAAATGTTCTGAAAAAGGTCATGTTCAAAAAAGTCAAACTTTCCATTACAAATATTAGATAGCGTCTTAAACACGCAGTGTTGCCAAGGCTCACAATGGAAAAAGTGCCCCTCGTAGTTATGTGAATGATGTGAAAATGGCTTCGTTTATTACGTATAATGAGGTTCACCGATTATACTCGGGAAACTATTTTTTTTACAAACGGTTCCGACCAAATTATCTTGCGATATCTAAGGAAAGGGCTGAGGTGAAGCACGTGAAAATGAAATCTAACAAAGAGCATATTAAATTAATTATTTCGGAAAACTCCACAGAATTTATTAAAACATCTAAATTTTAAATTATCTTATAACTTGAAATACTAATTAACTGAGAACGCGATTCTGCAGAAAGCAAAACAATTTATAAAAATACGAGGGTGGTTCAATAATTCTGGTAAAAATGAAACAACTGTTTTTTTTTCGCCGTGAAAACAATTTATTTTTCAACACTTTCTCCCCCCTTCCAACTCAATGTACTTATTCCAACGATATTCAGGACGTTTGGTGCAGTCAGTAAAATAAGATTTAACAAAGTTTGTAAAATACACGTGTACTTTGACAATTATTTTTCTATTGTATGAACATTTCCTAACAAAAAGCTAAGTTTTCATGGTTGAAAATAAGCCAAGGAGCCAAGTCTGGTTCATATGTAGTATGTGGAAACATTTTGAAATGAAATTCATGTAATTTTGCAGTTGAAATAGCTGAAGAATGTGCCGGTGCACTATCGTGGTGAAAGAAATTTTTTATTTGCCTAATGTGGCTAATTTTCTCTAAATTTTTCATTAAACTGATCCAGCAACGATGAATAATGCTTTTTTGAAGGTAGTCAATGAAAATTATTCCACGTGCACCGAGAAAATAGTAGGTATGACTTTACCTTGCCTTCTTCGGCGCACCTGAACCACCTTTTACCCATTGTTTCGATTGATTTTTAGTTTCCGTAGTCTATTGATGGATACAAATCACATCAACAGGAATTAAAGTTCAGATGTATTACGCTTAAAGTTTCAAATAATACTCCGACATCATTTGATATTTACATTCTTAGCCCACCTTTTATAAACGCGCCTTAAATCTTGCAGAAAGCTTCTTCACATCCAAATTTTCATGTAATATTGAAACCACTGTACCAATCGCAAAGTTTAAAGCCTCCACAACATCGCGCACATTCATTGGACGATAATACAATAGAAAATACTTTTGTTATCATTTCTGGTGAACGGGAATCTTTTGCCCTACTAGATCGCTCAGTATCGCGAATGCTCGTACGACCATAACGAAAATTATTAAACCACTTGTGAATCATTTTAATTGCCAGAGCAGAGTCCGGGTCATGTTTTTCAAGCTTCTATTTTGTTTCCGTTCCTGTTTTTCCATTCAAAATGTTTAATGAGAACGCGGAATTCATTTTTGACCATTATAGCGAAACAAATACAAGTTAGTTACTTTGAGTGGCTGTCAAGCACAAATGAATCTGCAGTTGTTCTTGGAAATTGGTATGACGCCATCTGGACAAATGCATTTTAACAAAATAGTAATGGCTTTTATTCTGTTGGCGCCATCTCTTGCATTTTTACCTAATTTATTGAACTAGCCTCGTATATGCATAACCGACGTAAAATTATACTAAAGATATGACAATAATATAAATTCGTAGATTTCAACGGAATTATGAATTAAATGCAAATATTGATAGTAACTTGAGATTGATTCCAGTATGCCATGTAAAACTCAAGCAGCCACGTCTTAAAAATTGAATTTAACTGGCATTGTTAAGGATAAAATTATGATATACGTTGATAGAGCCATAGGATAGTCAGCAATACCGAAACTCACTCATAAAATACAATATTTTGGAAATACGTATACTGTTTAAGATATTCTGGGTTTTAAATTTAAACGTTGTACACCTTACATTTGTGGTACATCAAAACTAATTCCCAAAGTTTCGCTGTACACTTACGGCGCAGCATTCCATTGATGTTACTAGAAATGGGTTTTCCATCCAAGTTCTAACTTAGCCGAGACTGATAATTTTATAACCGAAAAATTACTCTGGAGATTGGGATCCTCCAGGTTCTCGTAAGCATGGTGAAATCCTAGTATAAGCTAAACCTACTCCAGAAGTAGGTATTATAATTGCTCCACCATGATAAATCTGCATGTACAATAATATATATCAAACTTTAAGTTTTTTAAAAGCAATAAGTATGAGATTTTTTTTGCGTGGACGGGTTAATAGTGGTAGATCGCCTAATCCTGGAATTATTCTAAAATAGAGATCACAGCGAACTAAATTTGTTACCTTCCCACATAAATACATAAATTAAATGCAGTTGTAAACTAATAATTTTAGTACATACACACTTATTTTACATTGAAATTATTGTAGCAAGAGTACAACATAGACATTGGTAAATGAACATTTTTACAAATTGTTGCATGAGATAACTTTCAGCGATGTACATATTCTAGTTAAGAGCTTTAACAGACGTGCATGTTTATGTGGTTACAAATCAAGAAGATCTATCTCGCTCACAACAAGTCGAAGAACGACAATCCACACTAGTTATTAAAGCAGAGGCGCCATTTTTTACTCGCCAACGTTCTTCGCGGTACTTGATATCCATAAATTTATGAAAAACGTACTTTACGTGTAGGTATCTATAGAATCACATTTACATCAACTCCTTCAGGTTCCTGAAAAGGAAGCTCGTTCTCGAAAATATAAATAAGAATTAACTCTGATTTAGTATTGCCATATTTATAAATTTATTCTCGCTATTTTAAGCTTTCCGACGTTTTAATTTTGAATAAACGCCCGTAAACAGCTGCTGACTACACAAACAATAGATGCTTAGAAACTGTATTTCCTGAATATACCAATCGTTTTAGATATAAACCTCTTCAACCACGATTTGAACAAAAATAAAATATATAGTTTATTTTCAGGTTACACAAAGAGGTAATATATACAAAATTTTTAAATGAACATATCCCATGTTATATTGTACAACACATTACGTAGCAGGGCGCGCACAATGATATAATGGAATAACGTGAACTCACACGTACCACAATTGTAAATAATCGTTTCTTTGGGTTGAACCACAGCAGACAGTTCAAAGCATTGAAATGTTACTAAATAATAAGCCTATATAATACCACAAATTTATATGTACTTGCATAGTTATTTAAAAACGGTAACATATATGGCGCATCAAGGCAATTCGTCATATCGCACCTTTATATTAATAATAATGTCGTTCATTGTCCGATTTTCATTTCAAAAAAGTTACAAGCGGCCTTTGTAGTGCGAAATAATTTTTGTAGTTAAATATTAATTCATTGCCGCCTAGAACTGAAAGATTTTTGAACACCCGATACGTGGGGCGGTTCATAAATTTTCGGCACGAGGTAGAAGGAAAATAAAAATAAAACCAGCCCCTCTGTTTTTAACGGTATCTCTATGCCTATAAAATAATTTTCTTTTTTGGTACAAAATTAGGTATCAAAGGCTGTTTGAACATTTTCATTAGAATTAGATTTCCTCTCCTGAAGTAACAATCGCAGAACCCGTATTCTTCACAACAACTTTGTCAATAATGGCCGTATGCACGGGCGCACTATGGAAAATAAGAGAACTTCGCATATCAAAAATGATTTTTACTAATGTGGCTATTGTCATACTTTTTTCATTTTATTTAATAGTTTAAGGGT
>JAHWXV010879385.1:0-12054 GCA_024586415.1 Phrixothrix hirtus
TTAATACGGCGTTTAATATTATTACCCATTTGAGTTGCACAGCGTGGTATTATTTGGTCTTGAGCTACTTCTATATCGCCTTAATGCGCTTTTGTGGCATAAGTAAAATTCAGTCGACCGCTTACATCTGAAATCTTCTTCTTGTTTTCTAAACTCCTGACATGACATTGCACAGAACTGTATAATATTTTCTCAAGCATAATAGAAAAGATAACAACTATACTGTTTAAGTACATAGCATAGACTCAGAGGCACCCTCTTGGAGGGTGTGATGCAGTCATAGCAGAAATGTTGTAATATAGTTTTGAACATTCTTAAATTGTTTACAACAGGTCTATTGAGATTTGCTAAAATGTACGTGTTCCATCTTTCGTTAAACTCATCAAATTAGTATATAGGTAATTGTTTCAATAGTTCAAATGGTAAAAATGTATCGCATATTTTATTTAAGTAATTTTGTCTTAATCTGTTTGGTTCGTACATACTTCTCCTATGAATCTAAGACATTTATTATAATAATGACTTACTATGTGAAGAAGTAAACCCGCGTTTATCACATATTGTGATCAGTAATGTTGTCGTTTCTTCAACATTGCACTAGAGCACGGGCTGTACAATCAATCGAGCAATTGTACTTCCAGACGGAAGTAAACTAGCTAGATATCAATGATTGTACAGTGGTACTTTTATCTTCCCGATGTAATCTTCATCAATTACTCCAGCTAAAGCAGAATTCATTATCAATTCAATAGAAAAGTTTATGATAAAGGAAAAGAAGTTAAACACTCACTCACCGCCCACTTCTATTCCGTGTTGTAAGAATAACCATAAACGCGATGCAATCCTTCCGTACGTCGACGAAGGTAGTCTTATGGCAATTCCAAACGAGCTAAGTGTACGAATTCTTGATGGAATTACTACATCAGAAAATGTATATAAATTGAACCCTGCCAAACAAGGGTGTGTATTTTAAACCATTCTAAAAATAAAGAGCTAACTTTTTCGTGATTTTAATAAGTTAGATATAGCTTACCTTTTAATAAGTAGAAGTAACAGTAGTAATAACACGTTTCTTTAATGTGGTAGATAAGTAAAAGCGGAATTATACACTGTGTCCCAAATTTGGGATGCATGTATTGCTATCTCGGTTAACTTAGAGATTGAGAGTCGGTTAAATACGTAATGTTTTAGAGGACTTTATGAAAAATTTGACAGTGCCGTCAAACTTGATGCAGCTTTGGCCGTTTTCGAACTAAACTAAAGAAACCAAAATCGTACTGTTTTTAAATTTCCTCCTATCTCGTCAATTTGCATTATGACATCATTTTAACTTCGACATTGTGCAGGCCCTTTTCACGTTGTTTGTAGGGTCACTAAAAATAAATAAATACCGTCTTTAGTTTTTGAGATACTGACTGTAATTTTTTTGTTTCATTCGTACGCCATATTGCTTTTTTACACCATTTTATAGTGCATTTAATTCTCTTTCCAGTGATGTATAATGATATGCCATTATCTCCTTCCAAAAGTTCAAAAATTAGAAATTTTGTTTTTTCAATAGCGAACTGAGAACCAGTGGACCCCTGAATTTGATCATATTTTATATTAATACACCTCACATACAAAACAAATAGTTAGCACATATTGGAAACTTAGTAAACAAAATTTTAACAAGATAGATTGACAAATTATAATTTCATTAGTTAAACAGCTAACATTCGTATTAAATAAATAGCTGCACATGTCCACTAACCTGCTCAATACACTTTTAACAACGGAGTTGAACAGCATTTACGACTCTTATTAAAGTATTTCTGTTAATAGGTCGAAAAGTATTTCTCACTCGTTCTTCTAAAATTGCTACTTTTTCTGGAGTTTCAAATTTAATTTTTTGGATGCCCCCATACAAACAATTTCCGACACCTAGTCTAAATACTGGTACAATTTGGTTCTCCAACATTTGTAGATATCGTTCCCCATTTAAATTATAATTAAAAGTAAATGACCCAATTAATTGATTTCCTAGAAGAATGTACCCTAGTGTTATTATTGACCTACCAAACTATTACAAATTTAAGTTTACCTATTGCACCACACCAAACATTGAATCCAAGTTCCGTTTGGAATCACCTCTGGATGGTATTGTGGGGATTTTCCACATTCCAATAATGAATGTTATGTCTATTAAATATTCCACAATTTGTGAATCTCGTTTCGTCAGTCCATATAACCTTATTCGGAAAATTGGGATCTTCGCGATATTTTTGAACATACCACTCAGAGGTGTTCTTCTTTTGTAGTCATTTGGAATTAAACCTTGTGCAGTTATAGAGCTTGTGAAGATGGTATTTATTAGCTTTTAATAGTCGATGAACTGTCGTCTCAAGCACAGCTGTTTCGTGTGCCGTTTTTCTAACTGATGTAGTAGGATTTTCAGTAGTGTATTCTAAAACAGCATTAGTCCGCTGGTGGTTTTGTACATTATACGTATAGTTCCTAGTCTCAGTGAAGCTACCAAAGTTTAATAAATTAATTGTGTTCTAAAATATTTAGAATTTGGTTGATCACGCTCTGGGAATCTATGCTAATACATTCTTGAGGCTCCAGAAGCATTTCTATGAGATTGAAAGTAGATTTCCAGCATGTCTAGCTTTTCTTCATTAGAAAATTTTCTTGCCATTAAATAAAACTAATATTATCAGATACGAAAATATAATAAATAACAATACAATTGAGAAAACAACAAAATGAGGAACGAAATACAACACAAACAATGAAGAAATAATTACAAGCACACGATACAAAGGACTTTATCAGAATTTTACGGGTTTGATAGGTAAATTTGTTTCCATGACTTGCTTCCAAAATTTTTAGAATTCACCTATAATAATTATTATCAACCTTTGACTTACAAGTAACAGATTACTAAATAATAATTGCTAATTGTGGAGGCACAAGATACGAATGCCTTAATCTAAAAAAACATACGATAATAATTTTAAAAAACCGACCGAAGATAATTTTAACTATTTTATAAGATATCATGAACGAATTTAAGTCAGTATATGAAAATTGGCACTAGTATTAGTATAATATTTAATTATAGATAGGTAAGGTGTCGAATCGTGTAAAAAAACTATATAGAATCCGTATGAAACAAAAAATTTATAGTAGGTATCACAAAAACAAAAGACGGCATTTATTCCTTTTTAGTGTCCCTACAAAGAACGTTAAAAAGTGCCTGAACAATGTCCAAGTTGAAATGATGTCATAATTCAAATTAACGAGATAGGAGGCCAAATCTGGATAAAATTTGAAGGCACAGTCAATTTTTTCATAAAATCCTCTAAAACATTTCCTATTTAACAGACTCTCTATCTCTAATATTACCCGAAATAACAATACATGCATCCCCAATTTGGAACAGTATATACATACATGGTTAAAATGACCTCGCCTTGTGCTTACGTAGTTTTTTAGAAAGAAAAGGTAATAACAACTTTTGAAAGATCTAAAATTCCACCGTCGATCTTTATTATCAAATTAACGAATCCTTAGGTCAAGTTCCTTTCACGGGTTTGCCTATATAAACTACTTGGATAAACGAAGCTATCAACATTACACTCCAGGATGTTGTAAAGTGTAGTAAATGTTTCATTCAAAAGTGTAGTTTTCATGGGCATTTAAGAAAAATTGTTGTAACAGAATGCATAATAGTAGCGAAGATGGGAGGTTTCACCACTAAAAAAATTAAAAAAACAAGTAATAAGCGGAGATATATCAGATAATTATTGCAGCATGTTACTATTATTTGTTTTTGTAGTTGATAATGGCAATGGTAGTAAAAATATGGCGGAATATTTAAATGAATTCGAAAAAACACCCTCAAGTGGGTTATGTTAATTTTTAGTATATTTAATTTTTTCTAGCGACGTTTTGTACTAATTGTAATTTAGATATCTCAATTAATTTATACGGTGCTCATTTAAAGTCTCATAAACATAAAAGCAACAGTTTATTCGGAAGTATCAGTAATAATTCACAAAATGTAAATGATCTTCTAAACGAAATTTACGCTGAAATGATTCGTTTAATAAAATAAAAACTTGATGCCTTTTGTAGCATAAAAACCAATCTAAAACTTTTTGTCGACTATATCTTACAAACTCAAGGGAAACCAGATACAAAATCTTTTAATGCGAAATACAGGAGTAAAGAAAATGAAAACGACATAACAAAAGTTTTAGAAGAACTGTTTACTACGCTTAAAAACAAGTCCGAAGAATTTCAAGGAAACGATAGTAAGTAAATAGATATATGTAATATAAATGAATAAGTAATAAATGAAATTTTGTAGGTTGGGCTATGCTGAAGCTATTGTTTGTAGAAAATTGTCAACCAGTTCAAACCACTTAGAGGCATTTCATATATTGAGCTATCTAAACATGTTAGGGATTAGGTGATCGTTAATATTCAAAATAACGATGAGCAGTAAATGGTACATTTTAGCACATTTACATCCAGTCGATAGAAAATAGGGCGAACACCATGTTCAAACCTACAGAGCATATGAAGGCGAATTAAATTTTACTAATTTAGAATTTCACATTACACTAAAAGATACACGGCTGTTTGAAAACTTAACTAATATTTCTGTTCATGTGTACAGTATAGATTTAGTTTCTAAAAATAGCCAACCAGACTACGAAGTAGTAGGATCTTTATGTTTCACTTCTCAAAAACGCAACATGCATATAAACGTTTTATTTATTACCAACGACGAAGGCGTTCGGCATTATTGTCTAATACGAAATATTAGTAAACTAATCAACAGACAAATTAACAGAATGACCTATAGAAAACATTTATGTAACGGGTGTGTAATTACAACATTTAAAGACCAAACTGCAGTGCATTCACATCAACAAAGCGATTATAATCACGTGTATACAGAGCTACCCACACATACTTTGTGAGCTGATAAAAGTGGTAACGTTATTTCCGAAAACATTAAAATTTGAAGACGTTCAAAAGCAAACGAAACTGCCCTTTGTCGTGCACGGTAATTTTGAATCGATTTTGCGAAAATAATCCCGATAAATCAGAAAATACCTTTGAACATGTACCATACAGTTTTGCTCACTATATAAAATGCTCTTTCGATGACAGGCTCTCGAAATATCAAACTTATAGAAGAGTGGGCTATTCAAAATAATTTATAGACGCTAAGGAGATATACGAAAAATATTTGAAACGATAGTTGCCTATGGTTACATTAACTGAAGAGCAACAATTATACTTTGAACATACTCGGATATGTTATATTTGCCAAAAGTCATTTAATGACAACAAAGTTTATAACCATTGCCAATTTACAGCCACCTATCACGGTACTGCGCATAATGCATGCAATTTAAACTATACTATTCTTAATTTTATTTCGGTATTTATGCATAACCTAAGAAATTACGACTCTCACTTATTTATTAAAAAACTAGGCTATGGTAATAATAGTATTTACGTTATAGCGTAGAATAGAGAGAAATATGTTACGTTTAATAAAACAATACTTATACACTAAGAAAATCCTAAAAAATTAGTTTGGTTTAAATTACGGTTTCCGGCTTCGCACAGATTTATGCCATACTTTTTGGAGAAACTTGTCCAAAATCTAAACTTGGAGCAATGCATTGAAGTAAGGAAGTATCTTCCCTAGGACGATAAATTTAATTTAATATTGTAAAAGGGTCTATTTCCTTATCCCTATATAGACTGCTTTGAAAAGCTTGATAAACCTTCACTACCTTCGTATCAAGAATTCTTTTATAACTTGCGCAATAAGAACATTACCAAAAATGAATGCGAAAGGGCATTGACGGTATGGAATACGTTTAGCTGTAATACTTTAGGAGAATATTCGGATTTGTATCATAAGTCAGATGTGCTAATATTAGCAGCTGTTTTTGAAAATTTCAGAAATATATGCCTAAATCATTATAAATTGAGTCCTTGTCATTTTTATACAAAGTGCTAGTTTAACCTGGACAGGCATGTTGAAGTGCACAAATATTGCATTAGAACTTTTAACTAATATTGATATGATCCATTTCATTAAAAAGAGAATAAGAGGTGTAAGATCCCAATGTAGTCTAATAAAAGCATTACCTAACAATAAAATTGTTCCTATCTATAATAAATTCAAAGACACATCATTTGTAGTTTAGTTGGACGCTACTAATCTTTACGGAGCCGTTATATCACAACAAATGCTCGTTAATGGATTTAAATGGTTGAGTAGTGAAGAAATTAGAAATTTTAATTTGAATTCTATAACTGATAACTCTGAACTTGGATATATTGTAGAAGTGGATTTGAAACATGCGTCAGAATCACACATTATCCATAATGAATTACCATTTTGTCAGAATCCATTGTTTGGTCAATTTCTAAAGTAAAATTAAAAAGCTAATACCTAATTTAAATAACAAAAATTATTACGTCATCCATTATAGAAATTTGGAGCAGTTTATAAAAAACGGTTTTGCCCTAATCAAAATACACCGTATTCTACAATATAATCAATCCTTTTGGTTAAAACCGTACATAGATTTAAATACAAATATGCGAAATCAAGCTAAAAACAAATCCGAAAAAGATTTTTTTAAATTAATGAATCATGCCATTTGGCAAGGCAATCGAAAATATTGATGAGAGAGTTATCATTAATCTTGTTACCCATTGAGGAAATATTCATAAAACGCTCGGAGTGCAATCTTGAATTGAAAAGCCAAACTTTAAAAATTGTTCCATATTCAGTGCAAATTTAGTGGCAAATCAAACGCAAAAATTAAAAATAGAATACAATAAACCTATATTAATAAGATTTTGTGTATTAGAAATTGGAAAATTTATAATGTAATATCCTTTGGGAATTTGTATGGATACATAATCAATTGCGCAGGTGAACTATCACTTAAAGCTAAAGGTATTACATATCATATTTCAAAAGATGTTACGCTTATTGACTATAGCACAATACCTGAAACTGAAGCTCATACTATCTCCAGGAAATTTAGTAACTTCAAGAGGCACTTATATGCAGTCTATGCTCACAAAATTGCATTATCTTATAATGACGATAAACGATTCATTATTATTAGGGGTTCTACTAAAACATTAGCTTGGGCACAAAAATAGATAGCACACATAACAATAATACTTATAATATTAATGATACATCTCAATGTTTATTATAATAATAACAAATTAAGGAAATAGAATAAATTTAATATGCTAATAATTAATTCTATGTGTTTGTTACTAATATAAAAATACAAAATGTATTCGTAAAATTGACAAATAAAATCAATTCATACATACTACCTCTTTTATTTTTTATATTACCAAATCTACGTATAATATTACTAAAGTAAATAAATGACGTGCAGCTGAAACATTAAAAAGCCAATCTCAAAATTTTAAGCTACAATTTGGCTTTCCACATTTGAAATTGCAAAAATTTAATCTTTTAGGTCATATAGCTGTCGTGTGAGTATACGTAACCTATATACTTAGACGCAGATTCTCTTTTGACAATGTGACGTAAACGCTTTAGTACAGCGTTAGATTTAAATTTCCCGCATCTTATGAAGTTAACATGCAAGAAAGGCTTTAAATTTAAATTTTGCGCAAACACTTGATTGACATCGATGCCTTGTTTGTGATTCATCAAAGTAATGCATATTATGTCATTATGTATACCTACTAACATGCGTGCCTGCGTGCGTTCGTTCGTACGTACTTGCGTGCATGCGTGGGTGGGTTCGTAAGATTCGTAAACCTGACAGATAAAAGTAATTCATACTTACTACCTCTCTTTTTCTTATATTACCAAATCTACATATAATATTTGTGATTCAACTAAGTAATGCATATATGTCGTTATGTACAATTTAGTTAAGTAATATATAGATGACGCACGCATAGCCAATAAAAAATGACATTTTAAAAATAAATTGATGGTGTGGCTTCGTATTTTTCAAAGTAATCAATAGATTGCGCTTACTAAACAAATAGGTAGTAGATGCTTTTTTGAAATTTATTCGGTAGGTTGCGCTTTCTATTTCTCAAGGTATTTAGCTAAGAGACTTATCTAACTTATCGAATTACAAAATAAAAGGTAATCCACTCAAAATAAATTTAAATTTCTACCAATTCTATATGATGGCTACCAAAAGAGCTGTAAATTTGAAATCTATGCGTTAGCTAAGTGATTAAGTAGTGCCCATTTGTGAATATGATGTAAAAGCTTCAATATAGCGACAGATTTAAATTTCATACCATTTGTGACGTCATCACGCAATAGAAGTTGAACGTTGCAACATAAGATTTTAATTCTTGTGTTTAGAACATTTTTTTAAAAATCTAAACTACGTTTTATTATCGCCGGCATTCCAAAATGTACTATGGGAATCGTTACGGTGCTTGCCTATTCATGTATTGCGACATAGTATAACAAGGTTAACTTATCGCATGTAGAACTTTTAACATTCTGGAATCTAAGGTGTACATTCTGCTATCTAATATATCCGCGGGTTTGCAATGTTAGGTTATTTGGCACTTAACTCATGATTTGTTATGAACTCATACATCGACCGTGCCATTTTGTTATTCCTAGATTTATTAAACTGGTATATGTTTAAGCAATTCTTTCCTTTACGCTAATATTCTCGGGTCGCCAAATACCTAACAGGCATGGGAGGACATGAGATCGTTATGGTTTCGGCTCCCTGTACCCGCTACCAAATGTATTCTTTGTTAGGATATCTACAAACTATCCAGCGCCCATTATAAGTTATTATGTGAGTTTAAAAGAGCCCACTGTCAAAATCAACTACTTGTCTACGACAACTCCCGATGAACTATTGAGCTTAACTCAAATCTAAAATTTGCACATAACCGTTGACCCGTCAAGTTACCATCATAGTACCTAAAGATAAACTCAAAAGTGGTACAACATCCAGTAACACGCAATCAAATAAGTGTGCAAAATATCATTTTCAAATGTACAAATATATCCGAAGGGTATAATTAACATTTAAATTGAACTTTGAAAATGTAAACAGTATCAAATAAAGAACTTTGAATTAAATTCAAGAAAAGGTACTAAATAATAAAAGTCCAACAAAATATTTGCTACATCTGTTATTTTCGAACATATCTATATCTATATATCTATTTTATTTCATGTTTCCAAGATTACAAAAGTCTATAAGAGTGATCTCTGTAATCACGACTTACCATTTTTATTTAATTTGTTGTTAAAAATATCTAACGGTGATTTTCATTAACTAAATTTAATAACTCGCGTGTTGTAAATGTTCTGTATATGGTTTCAGGTTACTTTTATAAATAAAATATCCTCTGTAAATACTTTGATACTTTAAGAAATACATTCTAACAAAATGTTGCTTAAAAGTACTCCTGGCTTATGTAATTTCCCCATTGTTAGTCGTTAAAATAATGTATGATATCCGACCCTCCAAAATTTTTCTTGGGAAATATTTCTTGTAGCTTGTTTAAGTTAAATAATAATCAATAATAATCAGATAACAATCGTAGATTTAAGCAGCAGATTAAAATTTGTGAGACTACAATCCCTAATACTTATCAAGAACATTTAATCATATCATCTTCTCCCTCTTGAAGCTTCTCATGATATAAAACATACTTTATCGAATTAGTTAAAAAGACATGAGTGCACAACAAATAGGTGTGCTGCAAGATAACTTATTGTTTTCTGTCGCCATTGCGAAGATATCATCTGATCTGGAGATTGATTTCCTGAGGTAGCTTCAGTTTCTATTAACTAAAATGCATGCCCATTTGAATCAAATAGACTAACAAACTGCAACCAATTCAGTAATCACCATTGTGTTTGTTTTATTTATATAGCATTTCTTATTAGAGCTCGGCATTATAATTGATGTAGATGTAGATAGATACAGCACTCCCATTGTTACTGTGGTAGTCTATGGTAGTTGTGCCAAATACTCATATAAAAACAAATACAATTCTTTGTCAGGAGCTGCAACAATTGTAGGTTATAGAACCAAAAAGGCGTTATTTATGAATTTCCGAAATAGGTTTTGGTAAACCTGTAAAATAACAGATATCCTTTCTTAAACTAAAAATCCCCACAGATGCTTTAAAATCTGTATCGGTTCTTCATCTGTGATAGAAGCGGATATCCTCATAGAAGGTTTTCGTAAGAGCTATGAATCTAAACAAAAAAATTTCCGGTGGCGATAGTAACTGCTCAAAAAAAAGACATCTTGAAGTTCATCCGTAACCAAATTTCATTCTTCAAGAAATCGAATGCTAAAATCATTCATTAAGAAATTATTCTAAAAAAATCCGAGAGCTAGTACAAAATAAAGCTTCCGGACCATTAATACTTCATCAACAGATTAAGGTATTTTTATTGCCACGATAACCATGTATGATTCTAAATTACCTATTTCTTATTGAAAAATGAACTAAGATTGCGAATGGCTATTACAAAAGCTGCCAATTTCCGGAAAAATAGTAATGAGATAATGGAAAAAAAAAGCACGTTAATTACATATGGACATTATAAACTAATTAAGTCACATATTTCATGAGCACAAGTGTGAGTGAACGCTTTTACGCGGGTGATTGATTGCCAATAGCGGCAGCCGATTAGTTGAGCGACCATGTCCGATACGTGTCTTAAATCGGATGTACATACGGATCTCGTGTCTTATTAAGTCTCATTAATTCTCGCCTAGTGTTCTCGCCCTTGATTTAGGACAACATTTCAGTATAACGTCGAATGGCGGTTCGTTCTTTCGAAACACAGCGGCTATGTCGCTTCGACTTTCCGATAACCTGAAGTTTCACTACTGTATATTTAAGTAATCTTTTAATAAGATCAAGATATTATCGTATTGCTCTCCTCTATTTCAATTATCTTGTACAACTTCGGACATTGTCGAGCACGTTTGGACGTAAGGTGATACTCGTCGAAACATCTTTCAATAACGGTACCCCATTTGAGAAACACCCTACCTTCTAATATGGCCCATCTCCTTTTGATCGTCTCTTCAGCGTCAATGAAATAGTATTCATTTAGTCTCGACTTTCCTCGTTCTCGAATATCTTGGCAGATATTGTTGATAGCGGTAGATTTTTCCACATATGTATGAAAACATTATTCGGGTCGGAACGATACAAAACTCTTACCGCCATATACAACAGCATTGTGCCGTTTAGGATGAAAGTTTTTAAAGATGCTAGAAATTATCCGCCATACACACATACGTCACCCAAGAAGTTCTCCAATTTGGGGACTAAATATTAATCACTTGGGGCTAAGTCGGTGCTGTATGGCGGATGTTCAAATATTTCCCACGCAAACAACTGAAGCAAGTGCTGTGTCAATGCAGCTGCACGCGGATGTGTGTTGTCCTAAAGGACAATGATTCACCGGATCAGCATTTGCGCCGTTTGTTTGTAATGGCACGGCGGAGTCGGTGAAGCGACTGAAAGTAGGACGCTGCATTTATGGTCACACTTCCAGGCATGTAATCCAGGAGGAGGACACCATTACGATCCCAAAACACCGTAATTATAATCTTTCTGGTGTTCAAAATTTGGTTTGTTGTTCCGGTTTCGTTATGGATTGCTAATAATGCCATTACATTCACTGGCGCTTTATTTCTGGAATGAAATGGGATATCTAAGTCTCATTATCAGTAACAATGTGATTCAAAAATTCATCACTATCCTTGTCATAGCGATAAAGAAAGATCAATGCCGCTGCCATTCGTTCTGTTTTGTGGTTGTCTGACAAAATTCGAGGAACCCACCTGACACACTCTTTGCTGCAAAGAAATTTATTCCTAGAGGTTTTCGTAAAGAATATATTCCTAGCTGGTCTGAAGAAACTAATAAACTTTACAACAAACATAAAATCAACCAACCCAAGAAACTGCAAATGAAATTTTAAATTTAATAAATAAAGAAAGAAAG
>JAHWXV010879445.1:0-13506 GCA_024586415.1 Phrixothrix hirtus
GTATTCGTAGAACAGAGAAGACGAATACCAATTTAGTATAAATAAAGCGATTTTACAATGCGAAATGAGTCTCTTCCTGGAGACTTAACACGGTACATTGCCTAGCGTGAAGTCCGTTCAAAGCTTTCCGTCTTCGGCAAAGCTATTTTGTGAATTATTTCGGTAAACCAGGTCACCGCAAGTTCCATAGCCCATCCAGGTATAAAACTAAACCGCTGAGCACGCTGTCTGCTAAGAGGTCTTGACACCGAACCAGCAGACATCTCCGGCCATTTAATCCTCGTCCGTCGTCTGTAAACGTGTGGCTAGGTTGCGGTTTACAGTATCGACGCCGAAGGCAACGAGCGCCGTGTTGCATTTGTAGCAGGCACGCAGCGACGCCGTCCAGATCCCGCCAACCGCTTAATCCTCGACCGCCGTCTATAAACGTGTGGCTGGGTCGCGGTTTACAGTATCGACGCCGAAGGTAACGAGCGCCGCTGAGTGCCGGGTTGCGCCTGCAACGGGCACGCAGAGGCGTCGACCGGGAACAATACCCCAGGCAAGTTAGCTTGTCGGTAGTAAACGAGTGGCTAGGTCGCGGCCTACTAACGACGCTAACCCGATAGAGACGATCGATGCACGTCGGGTGGCATTCTTAGTCGCGAACATGCGCCGATCTCTCAAATCTTCATACTGACTACGTTAAAGACAGTGCGCAGGTACACCCTCCCTCTTCCGGGCGGACCTAATAGCATAAAGCAGCCTCGTGAATTCATAAGTGCATATTAGGAGCACATAAAAATAAGCGGGGCTAGGAAATTGCGCCGGCCAGGCGTATCAGAACCGCGAGAGCTATTTCGGGCCGAACTCGGCGCGACCGTCGAGGCAAAGTTAGAAAAACGAGCGTTCCTACGCGCTTTGTTTGCTATCATATTTTCTCTTGTACATAAAATAGAATATTTTTAAGTTCATGATATTAATTGTTTTAAATTGTGAGAATCAATTATTTATTTTATCGGTAAATTACTATGATTACCTGAACAAACATAAAATAGGATATTTTTAAGTTCACGATATTAATTGTTTTAAATTGTATCACGTTGTGAGAACCATTTATTTGTTTTATCAATAAATGGATATAAATATCTGAACGTTCAATTCTGCCGTTGACCAGACCCAGCGTTAAAACAAAGTCCGTTTCGAGACCAAGGTTCGAGCGACGTCATTTGGCTTAAACGACGTCCCTCGCACGAAGAACTGTTTCACACCACCCTGGACGCTAGAATCGTCGAAGCCAGACCATTAAACACCCAACGAATCACCCCTCACGACTAAGAGCTACCACCGGGAAGAACGCAAGTTCTTAAAATCACTCTGTGCCGTTCAGCGAGAACTGAAACGTCACAATTTCATCCAAGTACTTTTTCAAGGGCAATAAATAGACCGCTGGTTCTGATAAAAATTCCAGTGATTAGACGCCTATGTAAATAATGTACATTGTAAAGGAAGAAACGAATATAATATGTAGCAGGGCAATTGGAATATTAATTAATCCGTCCCAAGGTCAACCTTGGGCTTGATCGTGGGAGCATTGTAAGAACAAACGGTATTTAACCAACCATCAAGTAAATAACGGTGGTGTTTCGGAAGTGCCGAGTGATTTCTCTAATTTTTAGTTCTCATTGAGTTTGTATTGTCACCATCCAGCGCGTAGCTGAGTTGAGAATTCCGCATTTTGGGATCTTTAATCAATAAATCAGGGCATAAGACTTTTTCGGCAGTGACCACCTAGAGGGTCTTTCAATTTATCAAACATTAAGAGAAACGACTTCCGTTTTAACAACTTTACGCTAACAATTTCTTCTGTAAGTGCAAATTTCGATTATCTCACAATTAAAAATCAGGGTGTTCAGCGATCTGGTTTTATCACATCCCTGCTGCAAAATTTAAGTTTCAAACGATAAGAATACAAGGGATGTTGATTCCCGAATTCATTTTTGTTTAATACGTCAAAGGAATTAAAGAATGGTTCTATAATTCTTTTGGGGTTGAAATACACCAGTTTTCCGACGCATCAATAATGAACGTTTTAAATGAACCATTTGTGTATAAAATTTAGACATTTTAACTCAATTAGTAACTTGTAAACCATAATTTGATTTTATGAAAACTAGCATACTGGGTATCCTCTTTTAGATTTGATTTCTTTTGTTTATACATGCGATGTTTATGCTAACAAATGTCGTCAAAGCCATTAAGGTTTGTTTTCTAAGTGATCTTTGAATCCACCGTTAATGTAATTTTTGTAACTAAACACAGACCTCGATCGCTTTGGCCAATGTCAGAGTTAATGTTCTAATTTTACTTAGTGGATAGATATATAATTTCTCTATGCGAAACCGTCTTTTGTGTGCAGTGTAATTTATGAGTTTTTAAAAACAATATAGTGTTTTGTGCTCGATTAATTCTTTTATTTATTTTAAATATTATTGACTAATTTATATCAACAACGAGTCCGAGTTGTCTGACAAAATTTAATGTTCAATTGAGAATTTGTCATTTGGTAAAGTGTACGAGAAAGCTTTTGTTGTAAGCAAAATTCAAAAAGGTTGATTACAGATTAAATTGCCTTCAGCATTTTTAAGAATAATTTATGTTACTGTCAGCATTTCTTGATCCGTACATCAAGTTGGTACAACTTAAAATTATCCTCGACAATTTATTTCACTTTTGATATACAGGGTGAATCAATATCCTCGATTCATCTTTTGTTTAATAATTGTTAGCTAGTTAAATTATTCACTGGAAAAGGGGCTTCACTCCTGATTTTATAATTACGTTTAGCGCTTCGTTTTATGCAGTGTGATTTTAATTAAGTGAGCACTTTTAGCATTAGTAAATTCCTTTTCAGACAAACCACATTTGACTGATTTGGACTTATTATTTCTACAGTGTTTAGGTTCGCGAGTACCGATGAACCACACCTCGCTCCACTGAATCTTTACCGGCCGTGGTTAAACACTCGTGATTTCTGCCACATAAGTTACTGTCAATTTAGCATGTGACAAAGTGCCACTTTACTCTTGTCATTTTTTGGTTTTTTGGGATTTTTTCGAAATCGGCTTGAACGAGTTTTTTTTAAATTATTATATTTCTTTGAAATTTAATGCCCTTTCATATAATCTAGGCAGTTTTTCACAAAATTTTCCGTAAGTCGAGTAAACGGAAGTACTGTAGTCATTAAGTCTGAATAAAATAACTGAAAATTTATATTTAAGGCAATAATCACCTTAGTATGCTAAATCAAGAATTTGGTTAAAATCGAATAACCGGAAGTATCACCTTACTTCTGTCATTTTTAGATATTTTCCGAATTTTTCGTTTCTTGAGATTATCTTGAAACCGGCTCTAACAATTTTTAAAAAATTTATTGTATTTCTTAAGCATTAAAAACCCTTTCATATAATCTAGACGGTTACTTAGAAAATTTTCTGTAAATCGAGTAACCGGAAACACTTTCACTGTAACTCTGAATACAATAACTATGAAACTAATATCTCTAACTAAATGAAAATTTATATTAGACGTCATAATCGCCTTTGTAATTTGGTTAAAATCGAATAACCGGAAGTACCACTTTATTTCTGTCATTTTTAGATGTTTTCCGAAAACTTCATTTTCACGGTTTTCTTGAAATCGGCTCTAACGATTTTCTTTAAACTGCTTAGCTACTTAATTTACTTTTATGTTAAGCAAGGAGTTTCTCTAATACATTTTTGAAAATCAAGTAACCGGAAGTACTTGGAGTATTAGTTGTGAACAATGTATCTCAAAAAGTAATCATTATATAAAAATCAAAAACTGTATTTGTATTTTATATCTTCTGTGCATGAGACAGCAAGAAGTTAGTTAAACTCGAATGATCGGAAGTGCCACTTTATTCTTGCGATTTTCTCGAAAACGTTTTTAACAATTTTTTTGAACCTTGCTACGGTTCTTATGTCCTTGACAGCCCTTTACGTTAACTTAAAGGTTTTTCTGAAAAAATGCGTTGAAGCGAGTTATCAGAGAAAATCTCTGGAGTTAAGCAGGGTTTTACGTGTACAGTAACTTGGATGGGTGACCGATACAATTATCGTTCCCAAAATTAACGTAAATAATATTTTAATTAATTGTGACCATTTGCATATTTGTATATTTATGTACGTAAGAGAAAGTCGTGTGTTGTCTCACACCAGATGTTTTTATTAGTGAAGTAGATAATGTGGTACGGTTAACATCCATATTGATATTTAAAACTTCAAAATTTTGTGTCCTTTTGATAAAAAAAATCATCAAATGAAAACCCTTACTTAATATGCCGAGAATTCTTGTCACCAAAACAATTTTTCGCCTACTGTGAAAAAGTTATGAAACTATCAGTAGTAATAGCTTTATTATGTAAAGTAACATTGAAATAAATAAAGCCATTGGAAATGATATTGTTTGAAACATGGCGAAACTTATAGACCAACGTTATATGCAGTAGTACATTGATAACTTGTTTCTTTTCTAAAGCGTTTACCATCGTTTTTGCGTTTTTGCGAACAAACAACACATCTTCGGGTAGGACGATGTTTTTTCCTGCCGGCGGAACATGTGCTGGAAAATGTGAGGCTTGTGGTATAGGATATCTATGACTACTGGGTCTTCCAGGTCTATAATTTGAAGCTCTTCCGCTGGCGAACTTTTCTATCAATTGTTCTACCAAAGAAACGCGAAGCTGAAGACCATTTTGAACGCCGCCACTCTTTTTATAGAGAAGGAAAACATTCTATACTATGAGTTCTAAAATGTGGAAAAAAATCTTTTTATAGTATTTCTTTCCGAGTTTTCTAGTTACAGGATAGGAATAAAGGTGCTGGTTAACTTTATCTACACCTCCTATTGTATGGTTGTAGTCAATTTCGATAGCCGGCTTTATCTTTTCGACATCTCGCTTCTTATAACAACCATCGACTGCACTGTAAATGGTAGAGAGCAGCGTAACATCCTTTTTGTTATGCCATTTCATAACCAACACCTTTCCTCGTTGAAACGCCTTTTTCTCGCCTTTCTTCAATTTACAATTTTTGAAGAGCGGTGGAAGATCTTTCCGTGTACATTTCATTGCCTCATAGATGTCGGTTTTCTGTTTTATTAGCAGATCGGCTAATTCTGGGGATGTATAAAAATTGCCAACCGTAAGATAAGAATGCTTCCCCAATAAAAGTGTATTTGTAGGGTCAGTACAACCTGCGATGGTATTGCGAGTTGGGAATATTTGGGATCCAAATGTGTACCCTTTTCGGTATAAATGATAAATTGACATACATATCCACTTATGGATTCTCACAACAAATACGCTTGAGGGAAATATATTGTACCCAACCTAATTGACCTTTATATAGTAGTAGGCTTTCGTCTATAGTTATACCTATCTCGGGTAAATAGAGTGTCGAAAATTTTTACGAGATATATTGATAAATCCGCCAAATTTTATTCAGTTTAGGATTGGGGTGTATATTTGAATCATAATCATCATTGTTGGTGAAGTGTAAAAATTGCAAAGCGTATCTATTTGTCTCGCTAATAGTTATGTTCATCAATTGATCATCAAAATATTTCCGTAATAAAGATTCTATTTCCATATTGTCTACATTGAAATTTATCCCAGGCGCGCCTGTAGTGAAAACAATATTTATGTATTATTGGAAATAAATAGGAACGTATATTACCGGTCTAGGGGTTAACACTTCTATATTTAAGTGTACACAAGAATTCCTCATACAAAGAATTCTCGGGAATTTCTTGAGAATTCCTAAGAATTCCCGGGAATTCGTTGAGAATTCTTAAGAATTCCCGGGAATTCCTAAGACTTCCTCAAGAATTCTTCAAAAATTCATTAAGTTTATTTAATGTTTTTCTGAATTTTCAAAATTTGTATAGAGTAAAACTTGTTCAAAGCTGAACGTGAATAAAGCGGAAATTTATCTATTGCAAATATAAGAAGAATTTACATTTTAATTCCTTTATAAAAAACTGAATCAATTTAATGCGGAAACATAAAAGCAGATTTACGAATTTTAACCTAAAATATTTGTGTAATGCGAAAAAGCCTGATGTTACTGACAAACGAAGGGCGCAAAGTGAATCCCGCTGATTTTGATAAAAGGTGGCATATAATTTGGTCAAAATAAGGGATCAATATTTTACAGCAGTCATAAAACCTGATGAACAAATGAAAATCATTCTCAACATTTCTAATATTGCTATATTATAATAATAGGATATTTTAATAGTGAACTAAAATGAAAAAGTTTATTAAGTCACAGTATAAAAGGTGAAAGAACTTAATTTGTTTGAAAAAAAATATTTTTTCAATTTCTTATTTGTAATCATGAGTGGCTTGGTAGAAAATCGATGAAATCGGCCTTTCATGGGTCTTTCAGTATCCTTATAATACGACTATAATATTATTTTCTCCAAAACAAAGCATTTTCATGGTTTATTATTTATTCAGGAAACCTTACCTAGTAATTACGTTTTCTTACTCTATTCTACAGAATGATTTAGATGTACGCCGATAACGCTCTTGAACATATGTTTACTTCGCAATCGATTTTTAAAAGATTAACTTTTTCATGTATAGGTAGTATTTCGTTTGTAGTTCATTATAGTAAGAAATTTTTTGGTTGTAATAAAACCATTTACGAAATATACGACGGCCAAGAATGGCCTGGGCCCGACTTGAAATTAAAAATATTAAAATAGTGTCATTTAATAAAAAGATGTTTGAAGATGTTTGTAGTGTCTTCAGTTTTATTTGTATTGTGCCAAATTTGAAAAAATTTAAAAATCCCTTTGCGAAAATATTAGAATAGAGTTGTTTTCTTAAAAAAAAACTTTGGAGCCCACTCACGGTAAAACGGCAAACTGAATCATTTAATTAATTGAACATAACATTTTCCCCACAATCCTTAAGAATTCTTGGGAATTCCTAAGAATTCCCGTAAATTCCTCAAGAATTCCATAGAATTCCTAAGACTTTCTCGTGAATTCCTCAATAATTCCCAATAGGTTTACCCCTCGTTACCGGTAAACAGAAACCGCGGAGGTGCAACAAGGATGTCCCCCTTTAGATCTATTTCATACCATTCCCGTGAATTTACTAACTCACACTTTAGCAATATTCGTATCACTACAAGATGCATCAATTTTGTTTTAAATATCATACTCTTGATCACTCGATGAAAAATCACTCTCCATTATAAACCAACAAAGCAACTGATGACGAATCCACCATAGCTTTAGTATTAGTGACGTAATTGCTCAGTGAACATCGACTAATGACGAATATCCTTGATGTGATTTCACGGCTTTATTAAATTTATAATGCATAACCAAGAACGAATTATAACGACATAGTAATTTACCATAACGATATCTCTACAATGAATGAGATAACTCGCCATATTAAAAACATACACATTTGAGGGTGCCGAGATATCTCGGCTTATAATGTTAAGCAGTTAAAAAAAGTAAATTTTCTTGTATAACATAATTTTTTTTTAAATTCTCTTAACTTAAACTTAGTTTCTTTCCTTTTTCTCCCCGAGTCGCTTTATTTTATTTTTAATAAATATCTTTCTTCCTACATTATCCCATTATTTTATAATCCAGAATATTTCTTCATCTAAAGAAGAGGTCATTCCGTGTCAAATCAACACACTCCAGATAAAGTTTTAACCTCACCATCTCAGATTTTGATAAAGTTTGGCACATGGGTAGCCTCTAGATGGACTAACAAAAATACCAAATTTCATTACATTTCAAATCGTTTTGGAAATATGGGTATGTAAAGTTTACAAAAATCACCTAAAATCGCACTGTCAACTTTTGATATAATAATTACTCCACTCCTAATTCAGCAAGAGAGATGGAAGGGTGTCATTTTGTAGCAATTTGTATGTCTTTTCCTATGGCATACAACAAATTATGGGAAAAAATGTTCCAAATTTCAAAATAAAATTTAAATTCCACCTTTAAAAAAAACATGTCTTCAAAATTTTCCAAAAAATTTAGGGAATGGTTTATATTATTATTAAATGATATACAACGTTTGAAATTGGGAGGAAAAGAGGATCATGGTTAAAATAATTTAAAGCAAAGGTTGTTACATCAAAATTGCAACTATACAAGTAATTTAGCAATGGAAAGCAAGATAGCCTAATAAAAGTTTGTCAAATGAAGTAAAATTTATCTGACTTTAATGATAGTTAAAATTTACCAAAGCACAACACAAAAGAAATATTACAAATTTTCCGGGAAAAAATGGTATTATTTGAAAGAACTAGATCTTAAATAAATATTTATAAATTGTTAGAGATTTACAATGACATTAAATGAGAGAAGGATTACATCAAAGAAATTTCCTCATATTTTTGGAAAAATCGTCCCCAGATCAAAA
This sequence comes from Phrixothrix hirtus, assembly GCA_024586415.1. Lineage (NCBI taxonomy): Eukaryota > Metazoa > Arthropoda > Insecta > Coleoptera > Phengodidae > Phrixothrix > Phrixothrix hirtus. The sequence goes on from JAHWXV010879445.1 coordinate 8,471, forward strand.
AAGTAAATGTATAAGTAAGGAATTAAAAAAATATAGATTTTGTAACTCGAACTAGAACCTCAAAGTTAGCGTTTGAGATAGTGTTGGTATAACATGTTGCTATAGTACCAAAATTTTATGAATGTTTAGGAAAAAATCTGCCTTAATGGAAAGAACTAGACCTAATGTAAATGTTCATAAGCAAGGATCAAAATATCATAATTTTTTGTCCCTACCGGAAGTAGTGGTGGCATTGTGTGTATTCATAATACAGGTATGTTTAGGTATTTTATTTCTTTGTTTTTTATCATTACCTGTACAGAATTTTTCCAGTATTAGTAATAATAATATTTTATTACAATTAATGTCATACACACAACGATGCAACAATAGTTCTAAGTATCAAATTATAAATTATAGATTAATTGTAATTGTTGTTTAGAAATTCTTGTATATTAGTTTCGAAGAAAATCATGTAGTTATTTTTTATATTGATTTAGATTTTTGAGACATTTTATCTCGGCAGGTAGTTTGTAAAATTCAATAGATGTATAATTAAAATTGTTCTCTGTTGCGGATAGTCTATGGTTGGAAAAGCAGTAATTCGATTTGTTCCTAGTAGTGTAGGGGGTACCTTTGAACATTTTTTCTTTAAAAGAACAATACAACTAACTGCATTTCAAAATTTCGATTTCATTCATGGCAAACTCTTTTAACATGTTTAGGTATATTGTTAATAAAAAAATAACATTTAAAAAGCAATTTATTTTATGATAAAAAATACAAATTGTGAATAACTGCATTTTGTTCAAAAGTGCCCCAACCATAGGGCAGGTTGAACATACCAGTATAAATTTAAAAATGAACATTGATTATTGCATTTATGTTAAGATCTACTTTAAAATAAATACAAATTATTGTTTCCTAAATTTAAAACGATTCTTCTTCATCAGAACCTACATAAGGAACGTCGTCACATTCTGAAGAGTGTTATGCTAACTTTTCGTTTCTTATTTGGTTTAGAAATACATCTCTTAGCTTTGTCCACTTGTATTTTATGTTGTTTATTTTTTCTCTCTAATGTTTCTTTCTCAATCTGATTTTTTTCAGGCGTTTCAGTTAGCACCCTTGATTTAACTTTCTTTCTTCCGGTTACTTTGCCTTTTCGCAGTGGAGCCTTTGGAAAGGGTCTTATAACTTCAGGTGTTACATACGTCGATGTAGACAGCATATTTTCGAGGCTTGTATTGGATGATAAAGAAGAATTATTTCCACCTGGTTCAGTAGGTCGAGGCCTGTCGGTTACAAAAGCGCAGTCATAGTCATCGTCAGAAAACACTAGCCTATTGAAAGGCCACGTTCCTGTCTTTTTGAAACCTTGAACTATATTTTTAATGGTGAAAGAAGTAGTATAAGCAACATGTGAAATATCTGGAAGGTCATGTATTGTTATGGCCCGACAAGGATTGGATATCATCCAGTCGTTTATAGCAGTTGCTAATTTTGACTTAAAACATGAATAAACTGTAATCGATGTGTTGTATGTGGTGAAAAAGTGACAGAGATAACACCATTCTCCCTTGCAAACAAAATAACTTCTAGAGAGCAATGAGTTGCATGATTATCCATTAATATTAAAATTTGTGACTCGGAGGAGCACTTTGTATAATGTTTTATATGCAACAAAACTTATAAGAAAAGCTCTTTTGTCATCCAGCCACTTTGTAGGGAATTTGCTAATCCTAAACTTGCTGGTGGAGCATCAGCTATCATTTTGTTATGAAAACGAGCTCTAGGAAAGATATACACATGGTAATCAGTTTCCCTCTCTGCAGAAACCATCTGCCTTACTTTCTTACTTCCCTTCAAAGCAACAATATTTGGAGCCGGCAAAACGATACTGATGCCAGTTTCATCCAAGTTGAATATTTGATTAGCGGTAAAGCTTCGTGAAATTAGAGCACGACTTAAGCTTGTGTTTTCTGGTTTCCTTAATATTAATTTTGGGTGCCTTTTTATGAAGCTTTGGAGCCAATCAATACCAGCGATTTTATTTGCATTCCACTTACTAACACATATTTTTTTATTCAATCCTTTTGCATATTCGTATGCCAAACCTCTGTCTTGGACATAGGTGAGACCATAATGTATTTTTGCTGATTTTAAAATATAATCGACTGAAAGGTGTTCTTCGTCATTGGTGAAGACTTGAGAAGTTGCATACAAATTTGCATAATTTAATCTATCTTGCACTTTCTCGTCAATTGCTCTTGCCTGTTCCATCATCTTATTTTTATTCTATAAAATAAAGTTTTATCCTTAATTCCATATGTTGCTGTGGCTCGACGAAGTTTCATACGATTTTCCACTTCCGTTCTGGCTTTTTCGATGTCATTTTCATTTGCTGACATTGAAGTACGTTTTTTTTGTATGTACGTACCATTTTGTCACTGAAAGTACGATACTTATGCGTTTTAGTAATAATAATAGTCCCTACATATTATAGATACAAAAGGAGCACCTTTGAACAGCATTCAAACCTGCTGCCTTTCGTTTGTTCAAATGTAGCCCTTTGCAAAATCTTTAAAATAAACGAAAATTAAAACTGTTAGGTTGGTATTAGAAATATAGCAGATGCATATTATACGTTCATAATGCTTTACAAGGTTAAGTGATATAATAAGATAAATCTATTTTTGCCTATATTTTAATTCAAACCTTACAGTTGGTCACAGATATTACTATTTTAGCATACAGTAAACAAAACCTACCTATTTTTTTATAGTAAAATATACAAAGTCGGAATTTTAACAAGCACGCCTCATGACACATCTAAAACACAATGTAGCTAATATTGTCGTATGAAATCATTGACATTTAATAATACGGAGGCGGGTAATTTAAATTGTTCAAATGTACCCCATGTTCAAAAGTGCCCCCTTCTCCCCTAACTATGTACAAAGGTATTTTGTACAAACATATGCTTATTTTTCAACAAAAATTTTAGAATTTTAAAGATGTAGATAGCATGTATAGTTAAGATATTATTTTGTTTAAATTGACCTCTGCACGATTGGCAATAATGTAAATGATACATCACCACCAAAATTCTTTTTTGGATTGTAAGTACCGCCTCAAATGGTAATATCATATTTCAACAAGGGATAGCAACATCCGTAATAAATACAATGTAAAGTATGTTCTTTAAGTAAACCTCTCAGTCGCGTTATTGAAAAGCATACTTTTAACAGTTTTTTTACATATTAAATCAATATGGTCTTTGCATTTTAGTGTATCGTCAATTGTGAGTCCCAACAAGAGTACCTTCGCTTGTGTAATGCATTCTCTATTATTGAGTGTTATAGACTGGGTAATATGTATTTCTAGATTTGAATAAAATGATCTTGGATTTATCATAGTTAATAGTGAGATTGTTGCTATTAAACCAGTGTTCTATGGCGACCAAAGTATCACTAGCTTTCTTTATAACCATATCTATATTATTATCACTTATCATTAGTGTTGTATCATCGACGTAATTTATCATTTGCAGCGTTTTCTCATATGCAGAGTGTTTTATGTTGTGAATATTGTTGATATAGATAACAAAGAGTAATGAGCCTAAGATACTGCCTTGCGAAACCCCGTGGGTTATGGGCAATTCGACAGAATTGGTCGAGTTTCCATTGATATTTATGTGTACTGGCTCCTTTCTAGATGATAGCAAAGAGGTAAACCAAGAAAGAGAAACACCCCTAACTCCATAGAAATCTAACTTTTGCATTCGAATTTTGTGATCTATACTATCAAAAGACTTGTCAGGTCTATTAAAAGCCCACAAGGTATTTGTTTATTTTCTAAAGATGTTATGATAGTGTCAATGAGATCAAATAGAGTACTCTCTATCACTTTGTTTTTCAGAAAGTCATGTTGGAATTGACTGATTACATTAAACTTTGTTATGAACTCTTGCAGCCGATTATAGGCCGTTTTTTCAATTATTTTGGAGAAACTCGTTAATAAGCTAATTAGCCTGTAGTTATTTAAACAGTTAAGATCACCTTTTTTGTACAGCGGAGTTATTAAATATTGCTTTAGATACTCGGGAAAGATTTCAGTGAAAACTGTAAACCGGAATCCCAAGGGACCATGAACTTTTTTCGTTTTACACAGGCTTCCATTTTAAACAGATTTACATTTTTTAAGTACATACATATAAGTGACGCTAAATAAATGTCTTGGTTTGTATAAGACATTTATTAATTAGCTTTTATCATATTATATTGCTATGTGTTATTTTGAATTGATTTTTATTTATTTACTACCTTGCGTTGCTGGGCAACACTTTGTTGCTGTATACTTATTTTTGAATAATTTTATTTATCGCCCTGCGTTGCTGGGCAACATACAACTGATATGCTTTTAATTATTTAAACTTTGGCTTGCCGGCCTGCTTTAACTAGCTAATAAATGTTGTACCTTTAATCAAATCTTTATTTTACCTAACCTGGTTTCTAAGGAACAATAGATAATTAAATTCGGAATTTTAATTTAGTAAATACACATAGCAAACAAAAGAAAACAAATTAAATTATAGGTAATAAGTAGTCGTTGCTATAACGACCTTAAATACAATTTCTAAATTTTATGAATTTCCGGCTTTCGACCCTCACTTGGAATCAAACTAAATAATCTGAAATAAACTTTAGAATGTTTACACTTCTCTAAATGAAATTAAGCTTACAATCCTTTAACCTGTAGCTCTCTGGTGCTCTTGAAGCATTATTGTTGCTGTTGCTAAAAGATAACTTATTTCTATACAACACTAAATAAATAAAATTCAATTTATGGAACAAAATATGGGAATTTATTGATTTTCAAATGGAAAATAAATAACTTTTTGCACAAATAAATTTCAATTGGATAATTTAAAGCCAAATTACAAAATAATTTTCAGAATAATGTTTCAAATTAATATTTAGATCAAAGCTCGAATTAAAGTTCATTTAAATAACAATGAAATTTTGACTTTTGAATATTTAAATATTAGTTGGCAA
>JAHWXV010879512.1:0-13788 GCA_024586415.1 Phrixothrix hirtus
TTTTACAATACAAAATGTCAAATTTATGAATATGGCAATAACTTATTACACTAGCGACATCTAGTGGTCATTTGTAACAACATAAAAGGCAACCCTCGTAAGTATTTATTTTCGAGTATTGGACAATGTATACATTGGGATACAATTTATATTTTCCTTTACAAAAAAAAACAAATTGTGATCATGAAAATACTTTATTTGGGAGCTACTTTTATAGATTATGTACATTTAAACATCGTTTTTTAATAAATTGCTACCTGTCCAATTAAGGGTTAATGATTCCATCATATTATATGATTTTGTCTGTTAGCCATCATGCCTGATCAAAATGTGATGAATAGTGTGCTTATAAAATTTATATACCATTGGGTGAAAAGCTGAACCACATTGCCTTATTCTGTTGTCAGTGGAAATGTTGCATTTAGTTTCTTAAATAATATAAAACATATGATCAGAAATTGCTTCACCAGACATCAGACAATTGACTGGTGTTGTCATAGAATTCAACTATGCTTTGATATCTTTCAGACATCGGATAATGTGGAATATTTTATTTATTCAATGTACTATACTGCTCCATTAATAAAATCGTACAATGTGAGAGAAGTGGAAAGGATGGGGCATGGCAGAATCAGAAATGTAAGATACACTCAATTCCCATAGTAAATTCTATAATAAACCTGCAATATTATTAATATCACTACTAAGTTACGATAGTAGGATTATACATCTTTATAATTTTTTCTGAGTACCTATATCTATAAACAAATGAAATATTACACATAAATGCATACAACACTTAAACAATCCGATATGCCATTGCACTTCACATAAACTCTACACAGCACGTTACAAATACTTTTGTGGCACAATTGGTAGCAATGTGTAACTGTTGCACATATTGCAGTATCTTATCAATGTTAATGAGATTTAGCTCTATAATTTTAAAGCATTCTTATAAGGCAATGTGCCCTACTTTAAAATGAATCACTGCAGATTACCTATTTTTGCTTCTTCTATAAACTTTGGTCTATAAAGGCTTTTAAGTTTAATGGTGATGTTATGTCATAGTTTGTAATTTAGTGCTTATACCTTAAAATATTAGATCGAAATAAACTTTTTATGGAAGTTTTAGTTACATTTTAACCTAATATGTGAATGGTTTCTGGCTATTTGTTTACGAGTTTTGAAGTAATTTATTGTATTTAATGCATAAAGACTAGAATACGATCAATTATTGATCTTAAATAACATAGACAATAATCTTTTACAATTCCAGGGTTATTTTTACATGGTTCTATGGTTAAGGACATGGGAACATTACATGATGTTGCTGTATAACCCTTCGATGACATCATATCATCATTAAAATGAAAATCATAAGTCAATGTTTTAGTTCAAGTACGAAAAAATGCTAGAATTAACTTTTCATAGGTAGGTAAACAAACAGCTGATCTTAGACCACAGCTGATCGTTGTGTGTTTTAAACATAACATATTAAACCATAAATGAATACAATTTGTGTATTGTTACTCGATGACTTGTTTCAATTGAATAACTAAAGTATAATACTTTCTTATTAAAAATTAATTTATCAAAATCCATTTAACATAATATATTTATTACAATATGATGCTATAATTGTGTGACTAAGCATGCTTCATGACATGGCTAGAGACATATTCATATTATTTTTATATAATTGTATTGAATAGGCTAATGTATTATAATGGACTTTTCAATTAAACTTATTTTAGGAAAATCATTAAACTTCATTAAATATTGAATGGGAATAATTAGATTAATACCTAGGTATATTAAGAAATTTGAAGTTGATAATTCAAATAATAACTGAGGTCAAAAATTAAAGATTACTTAATACGAAACCTCTAATTTTATAAATACTTCAAAAGGGAGGATACTTTAAGTACCTAATGCATTAAATAATACAGGGTTATTGAGGAGTCCAGACTGCTGGATAGGCAACCAAACTTTCAAATTGGTTTTACTGAAAATAAAAATTAAGTAATACTAAAGTTACTAGATGATTGCTTTACCATAGGCGTCACATGTAAGTGACAATTATAATTGATAATTAAAATAATGTATTGGAATTAAGACATTTTTTATTTGATATAAGTTAAAACAATTCTAATTTTTAATTAAAAGTAATTAAAATATTAAACAAAGGTAAAATATAGATATACGCCTATGGTTGACATCTTGTTTTTTTGGTTAGGAAGAAACAAATCAGCAATTAATTCCCTAGATTTTTAAAAATTTTTACCACTCTGAACACACTCTTTTTCGATTGCATGATGCTTTAAAAAATTGTAGTAGGTAACCATACATTTGAAATTGATCATAATCTAATTATATTGATATTTTTGTTAAATTTTATATACATGCTGTTTACCTACTTAAAAAGATGTACCTAACTGTAACTTCAATATTTAGTTTTTACTGATTTAAAATAATAAAGAAATTGTTTTAATACCTCTTTATTTACAAAGCATTATTGTATAACACTATATACATTTAATCACGCTTTATCAAATACATATTATTATAAATTCGTCATTGCAATAAATAATGTGATATAGAGGGTCTGTAAAAATATTGAACAATCACGTGATGTCATTAGGTCTCAATTAGTTTAATCAACACCTATTAAAATTACTAAGAAGTTATCTTTATAACAGATTATACAATAAAATATTACAATAGTTACAAATGACATTACTTATTACCCAAGTCCTTTGCTTTTGTACAGGTAAATAATTTTAACATTTTTAAATTTGCTATTAAACAAATATAGGTAATTAAGTATTTGAAATAAAATATAATTATAAAAAATATAATTATATATAGTATAATTATAAATACATGATGCAAAAATGTAATATAAAATATTTATGTCTTAATACATAAATCAAATTTAACAATTATTGCACAAATGAATATAAATAACAGAAAATTAAGCTAAGCAAAGGTGACAGGTGATATAAAAATTTAATGTAGTCTCATATTTGGGTTAAGGACTGGCCGGGAGACTGTCATCACTTTCAAGGTACGTTACATAACTATCTGTACTATCTGGATGTGTCATGCCATCTGATGGAGGCGCAGATAACGGAGGCATTGGTGGACCAGGAGGGGTTGGACCCATGGACGGTGGTGGTAGATCATAACCATGCATCTGAAAATACTTACATATACTTAATGTGTTCATATTTTTAAATAGTATCTTATGTGTGACATTGAAAAAAGTAATTATACACTCTTCAGATAATTAATTTGTAATTGACCTTTCTTGTGACATTTTTAAAATTAAATAATGAATACGTCATGACATAAGGTTTAAAATGTACAATATTTAAATATGCAAAAGTGCTACATTTATTTATCTATAATAAATAGTTGTTAATTAATACATATGCAACCCAACATACAAAGATTAAATATCCACAATTATTAGCAGTTTCAAATACAGTTTTTAAAAAGGGAATGCATTGGGTATTATAATAGGTAGAATCTTATAAGTAGACTTTCACATTAATTATCTTAAGTAAATTTTGATCAAAATTTTTAAAATGTTTCAATCAAAAATTTTTAACGTAATTAATTTGAGAATAGTTAAAATTGTCTTAAAGATTCTGTCTAGTAGGTATAGTGTTTCCTTATTGAAAGTGCATTTGAAACTGACCATAGTAAGTTATTTATATAGTATCATAGGTATGCATTCATACTTTCATCATAAATGATTGCCATTATTATTCACGATTAGGCAGACTTTTGAAATGACAGTCAAACTGAGTGTTTAATTATTTATCTGTCATTGTTTGTGAAAACATTGCAATGCTTTCTAAGAAGAAAAACTGATGTTCTTCTTATTTTCTGTTGTTAGCCTACTCTTGAATAATAATAAAAAAAAAAGGGATGCAGGTTCAAACCTGGTCGAGGTTGGTAAATTTTTCAGCAAAGAATAGGATAAGGAAATAAAATCATAGACCATGGATCAATGTGATGTTTGGCATGTTAAAAATCCCTAAGGTGGAACTCCTCCAGATTTAGCAAAATTCTAGTAGGCATGGCAAAATGACCATAATAGTTGAAACCAAGGGAATTTATGCATCCCGAAGTCTCAGCCACAAAACAAAAAAATAAAAACAATAAAAATTTTAATGTTTTGGTGAAATTATCTATGAAAATTATGGCATGCTGCCTATAAGTATGGTGCAGGCTAAATTACTCAGACTGGGGATATTTAATAATTGTATGTTGGATTACATCTTCAATTGTACATTTTTGCCATATCTTGATTAAGACATGGGCAGTCTCTCTTGAGCATAAATATAGGGAACCCACAGCCTGTTGACTTTATATTGCAGAAGTGTGTTGTACTTCTATTCCAGAAAGATTTTACAAGGTGAATTTAAATATACTGATTTGACCATTGCCTTGTGGGTAGGGAATGACTGGTGTCAGGAGTTGAATGCAGGATGTATGAATCAAGAGGCATAATTGCTTAATAAATTATGTGATTTAAAAAGTGTAACACAGCAAATATCAATATATTTTAATGAATTTTTAGTGATTTGAAGACTTTACTATTAAATTTAATAACAATTCAGAATTCTTTATAAATTAATGTGGGACATGTTTTAAATGAATTGATTGAAATCTTTCTGCAGTGTAGTGTTTTGCACAACATTAATGTTGTTTTTGAGGTGTTGTAGATTAATTATGGGTCCCAAATTTTTGACCCATCTTTTTTTGATCTTATCCCACATGTAGGATCTTGCAGATAATCTATGAATGATACATCAGTATTACTTGAATTTATAATAATAAATTCAAAGGTATTACAAAGGAAATTTGTAGTGACAGCTGCAGCACAGAGTCCGGTATTGTTTTGCTGGAAAATATAATTTTCTAATTTCTTTGGCAAACTAATAGGCGTGAAAACATTAATGGGCATTCATGTATACTATGTCTATGTGCACTCTATTATAAGTTCTAGGGTAAGTGATGAGCCATGCTTCATGCTTGTTATAAAGGATCTTATTTTTTAGCAAATTCTTCTAGTTGTATATTGGTTCATAAACAAAATTGGAATTGTCGTTAATTTTATTCTCAATCACATTGGGGCAGTCTTACTTCTATATTTTTTTATTGTTTTGTTTGTTTTGAAAGAACTACATTCTGGTGGTGCTTCAGATGTTCTTCGGAGCGCGACTTGTGAATTCTAGATTGTTTAATTAATTTAAAAGAATGGTTATCATCAGATTTTTTATTACATTTAAAATTAAAATTAACATTGTAAAATTATGTGATATTTCAAAAATTTGTTGATCGCTTCTGATCTTTTTGATAGATTACCTACAAATTGTAATTTGTTAAGAATTAAAATGTAAGAAAATGGTTGGGAAAGCAAAAGTACAGAATAACTGTAATTTTAATTAACTTTAGTAATGCAAAAACTTTAATAAATTACAATTTTACTTGATATCAGTTATGTAAAAATTCAAATTAAAAATTAACAATGATAATTGTATAAAATATTGTCTTTAGTTAGCGAGGTTTATATAAAAAATAAATATTTTAGAAGTTAAAAACAGCTTTTTGCACCAAAATATTTCAGGTTTGGCGATGAAGATCTAATTTTAGTGAGCTCAAAATTATTTTTATTTTTCTTCAGCTTTAAGATGAGAATTTCAAAAATATAGGTCCTCAAAGTTTCAAAGGTAATTTACAACTTCCGGGATTACCAGGACCTCAAATCAAAAACTTGAAAAGGCCAAGTGTTGGGCAATCGACTTAATTGAATTATTAATCTCCAGAGAATTTAAATTTAGAAATAATCAAACTTTCCCAGGCTTCTAAAATTTGATAATTATTTTGGGGGTGTAAAATTGGAATCAAACTTGGTTTTAAATAAATTTTAAGGGAACCTTACTACACACCGTCTAAATAGGCATCTATAAAAATAAAATCTAGAGATTTCCAAAATAAATAACAACTGGTTAGAATAGTTGTCTCCAAAAATAGACCTCTTATCAAATAAAACAGAAAATATAAATTTAAAAAAGAACGAATTAAAATTGGGCTAAGGCCATCTATTGCTAAAACTGTGAGTTACAAATTGAGTGTTGAAAATTACAGAACTCTGACTTTTGCATAGATGGTAATAACGATTATGCCACAACAGTAATCACAATATTAGAAATACAAATAAAATAAATGCGAATGCAGAAGCTGCTGTTGTATGTAAAATATACGTTGCAATCTAGTAGAGAGACCTTCTGTAAGAATTATCTATTCATTGCCATATTGAACTGGTGTCAAGAGATGTGTTCTGCAAAAAGCTCCTTTGTTATTTCTGCTCTTTTCTATAGTTCAATGTTACACCACAATAAACAAATGTACTAATATACTACTAAAACCATTTTAATATTTTGCATTTCTGTTTGTTCCTTTTAAATTACTAGGTACTTAATTAGTAGAAACTATTGCGGTTATGAACACAAAGTGATAACAGCATTAAAACTGGCAATGCTTGTGGCTTTAAATACAAGAGCAATAACAACTGACTTTTTGAAAACAAACAAAATCATAAGATTCCTCTTCAAATTAAAACACAATACTTTAGTTATTTATGGAATTGGGGATGTCTGGGTGTTGCATTTAATAAATAATAGGTACTCAATTTTCTTTGTTATTAAAAGTAAACACTTTACGATTTTTTGTGAAGTTTTATTACTTTACTTCAAGAGTGAAACGTAAAGCATCTCATTCATATTTTGATACGATAAAGAAAATATTCCATAAACTTGGAAGAAAGCCAAGAGAATATACTTTTAATTTGCACGCTATTAAATGGGTATATCAGTTTAAAGTAATATTTTCAGTGTTTTATAGACGTTAAAAATTTCTTTAAAAATTCATAAAAGTATATTGTTTTATATGTTTGCTTACTTTACTTTGCTGCTCATGGTTTCCCCATACTTATTAAAATTTAGTTGAACCCAAATACGTTCTATCCTCCCGGTAGGGATTTTTAATAGGTCAAACCACAGCTTGAGAAAAAGGTTGAGTTCGAACTCGTATTTTTCTGGACTCGTAGGATAACATACCAATAGGTTACCAATCGGTTATTAGTAATTTGAAATTGGTTGACTTAAAAAGTTAGGTTAAACACATATAAATATTTGTTAAAAATTAAAATTAGATAAGCTCTGTGACGAACTGCTTGTTAATTTTTCCCACACTACAATTAATATTTTTGTATCAATTTATATTTGAAACTTTGATTTGTTAACAAATAAAAAAGATATTTCTGTTAAAATTTTAAATCTATACTGCAATGTGCAAGAACTTCTTTAGCTAAAGTGGTTAACAAACTTTCTTTCTACCCATTACTTAGCTAGAGATAGCATTCACTAAAAAGATAGAAGTTACACGGAACATGTAGTCTTTTCGTTTGAAAATAATTGGGTTATAAAGATTAATTTCTTAGCTACAATTTTGCCGAATGGATGATTTTAAAGTTTTTTTTCTTTATTAGAAAGTCTCAAAATCTGTAGATTTCTTTTTCCTTAAGTTTGTATTATGTATCTTTCAAATAAATTGTAACCAACACTTTTTGGAGTTTCCAAATTGACATCCAGTTCCATTTAGGAAATTCTATCAAATTTTGGGCATAATTTTAGATTAATTAAATTATTTAATTTATAATTTTGCTGAAAGTTAGATAGCAAAATGCTATTTAAACAATTGAAATATTTGCTTGCGAAAGCAACTGCAAGCCCTAGTTTTTTATACTATTTTGTTATTATTTTGAAATCGAGTAAAAAGGGCGGTACCAATTCCGGCTTTTATTTCAACAATTTATTAACCGTCCAGTATTAATCACTCTTTTTACTCATTTATGATTATTTTTCAGTTCTTTATATCAAGCAAAATTTGAAGATCCATTGCATGCCAGTAAGTCCACAATGGAGGAATCACTTTCCTTCGATTTTATTAAATTAAAATCTAGGGTAAAACATTTCGACTTGTAAGAAAACGACCTTTGTTTCTTCGAAGAGTAACAGGTACACTTACCGTTTTTGCACCTATTATCTTTTAATAAGCCTCGGTGCTGAATAACATTAGGACATCTTAAAAGCCTGTATTTAAGAATTTGGTTTAAATTAACTGGATAGAATTTATGTAAACAATCGAAGGCAAATGCATTCTAAACTGAGATTCAAATATTTAATCTTGTCTTGATAATAATTGTATATGGGATTATATGCAAATTAAGGAATAGAACTAGTATGGGATATTTGCGAAGTGCGGTATTCCAAGAACTTTGTAACCGTTTCTGTTACAAAAAGTAGTTTTGTAACGAAATTTAATTTCATGTCATGCTTGTGATTATCTTGAAAGATATCACGAAGGCGAATTTGTTCATTATTGTTACATCTAAAATTAAATTGTACGCCATCCTACCTAATAGCGCCTCGCGATTTAGCAGTATAATTGTATTAAGTAATTACGTATGGCCAAATTGACTTGTCTGCCTTTTCGTTATAGGTTGCGAGTTTACTATTTATTACACCATTGCGTGTTGCTCGATGCAATTCTTTCTCCACAAAGCATAAGATTTCTCCAGGACCTGAGGTAAGAGAAGATGTTAGCAGAATTTAATAAGATCTAATTCTATATTTTCCCTGAAAAGAATGATTATAATTCACCTTGTTCACGCTATTTTAAAGATTCAACAATTTAATTATTAATTAAACACATTTATGTGAACTTAATTAATGCACAGATATTACTTAAAATTCATAGGTTCTCTTCAGTCGAATACTGTACTGCGTTGTACAGATGGTATAAAAAGTTATTAACTACTAACACGAACCAACTGTCAGTGTGCGCGTTAAGATTGAAATGGAGATGCATAATTTGTTAGATATGGGATAGAAAGCATGTTTATGTAGTATTTAACTATGTATTCGGCGAAGCGAGTATTACAGTTATTAAATGAAAACTTTAATAGGTATGATTCTGTAGCATGTTAAGAAATACGTAAATAATGAAATGTAATAAAACTGTGACAGGTACTTAAGAAAACTAATTGCTGGACTGTATTCCAACTGTTTATGAATTTAAAAATCTTTATTTATCGATACAATTTGTACACTGATTGCCAAATTAATGATATTGAAAGTACATTTAGGCAAACATTTACATATGTGCACGATTTCGAATATACAATAGTCCAGGTACTTATTTTCAAGAAAGTAAAGAAAAATGCATTAAAATAACGTTGAAGTTAATTTTTGTACTTTGACTATAATAATTCTAATATTTAAATCTCTTCTAGCTTCTAAATGCATTACTAATGCAATCGCCAAGCTAAGTGATGCGGCGGTTAACACTACGACCAGCACTCTGGAGGTTCCTGGTTCAATCCCGGAGGACACCTGCTTTAACTGACGTATCGAGTGGATATCCTAAATTTACAAGGTCACTATCGAAGGCAAATGGCGGGGTACTATTTTTATTAATGTTTAACCTCGTTTTTTTAAACCCATTCTTGTTCACCTGCCCTTACTTCTCATTTTTGGATGAAGAGGGTATCAGTTACTTCTATACGGGTAATAATACAATATCTTTGGTACTTCTGGGTTTTTTTCGTACCCCCAGTCAAATTTACTTTATTATTCAACAAATTATTTTTAATACTTTAAAATCAGAATTGTTATAGTCCGTGAAATAATAGCTTTATTCGCGGTAACGATGCCTGATCAGTCGGACCCAAATTCGCATGCGCACTTAATTTTCAGTGTTCGCAGCGAACACTGAAAATCGAAGTGCGCATGCGAATTTGGGTCCTAGTGATCAGGGATCGTTACCGCGAATAAAGCTAATAATATTCCAATACTTCAAATGCTTCCGTAATTCGTACTTTATTTGTAGAAAAATGTCACTCACATAATGAACAAAATTGAGAGTGTAAGTACACAAACATTTTCGTACAAAAAAATTACGCTAATATTTGGCTAATCTTAAATCATTTAATATTTACCTGATTTACAAGTTGTTGAAAGCCTGGTGCATGTGGAGGTTGTTCAAGATCACTGTGGAGGGCAAAGTCCGATAGGGCTTTCCAAGGAGGTTGATAAGCTTGTACTTCTAAAGGATGAACTCCGATAGGTGAATCGTGCCGAACGGGGGAAGACGCTACCATTGGTATTCCTTGCATCGCACCATAGCCGAGTTTACGTCCATCCTGTATAAAAATCTATTATCAATTAATATTCGTAGTATATACAGGCTTAAAAGTTAATTATTGATATTACTTTTTTCTTCTGTATTTCTAATGAATTATGGTTGAGGAACATATAATCATAAAATTAGGTATTTACAGGGTGGCTCACAAACAGTTGACCCTAAATTACATATTGTCGAAGATTGCATTTCATAACTGTGCTTGCTGTTTTAAACTTGTTACACAAACAAAGAATTTTTTTTCTGACACAAACATTTGCTGAGCTCGAAATTTTTGTTCGCCAAAAGGCATTGTTTAATAGGCAGACACTTCTAATTACGGTCAAATACACACCGAAACGCTACAGCGATGAAAAGATGCAAGTGTCGACCTCTACCGATGTTTTTACATCACGTGTATGACTAAACACATGCTTCATTTTTATTGCCAAATGTTAGTGTGCCACACTGTACAATTGAACACTGTTAGAATGAAGTTCGAGGTATAAAATAAGTAACTACCAATTGATTAACTTGCCATAAAAACTCTTATCATGATCAATGTGTTTTACAATAGTCAATCTATAAGATTATTTGATGGGGTCATCTATTGCTTAGTCGTCCCATACACTTTTTTTTTATTAATATGCTACAAAATTGTTTTAATAATTGTATTGGAACAATTTTTAAAGAGTTTAAAGATTTAGAATTAAATTATAGAAATAAAATACAACTTGTCAAACGTAACAGCGCAGAAAACAAGAGAGAGCCACATTAAGGTGACAATTGCTAGATATAGATTTGAAAAATTTCATTCGTATTGAGCACAGTTGCGTTTTCGTAACGTATTAGTAATATTTGTTATATTGAAGTTGTAACGTATTTTTTTCATGCGTGTGTTTTCTAGTAATTAGCTTAATTTATTCCTGAACATTGGATTACATTTTACAATACATTACAGTTACTGAATTACATTTAATTGAGTTGTCTATACCAGTACGAGGACTTCCTTCAATATTTCATCGCTAGGAATTCATGTTCACGCAAGCTTTTGAAATTCAGCGATGCAGTCTGGAAGCCACTGTTTGTACCCGCGTTATTTCTGGCGAATCCGTTTTTTATTGTCATTCATCGAATAACTGCAGTGCACGCCGAGTCTACCAATCGGCGTACACCTTTAATAACCGCTTACCAGGCCGTTTTTAACAGCCTAAAAGTTTTCATTTATATAAATTTAATAAGAAGAATGTAATTAGAAATTTATCTATCATCTGTTCATTAATATGTTTAATATCAATTAGTTTATTAATTATTAAATTTCACTTGTTAGTTGTATATAAAATTTATGCTATTTCGAGGCCTCGAATTACCTACATTTTATTTTGGATTATTATTAGAATCAACACAGTATCTTTTATCAGTGGTTTCTACCTTCCACGATAATTATAGAAAAATTTTAGCAATTGCTTTTTCCTAAAAAAGTAGTGGCGCCCAAATCCACTTGAATACTTTTATTTTGTACCTATTGTATATTTTGTTTATGTTGCTTGTTATAGCAAGCTAGCAGAGATAACTGAAACTTTTATTTATTTTTGTATATTGATTAAATTAACAATTAGAATCCACGAACCCCTTAGCGAGATTTTGATACTGAGCTACAGAAAGTTCAAAGTAATTGCATTAAAAAGAAAATACATTGCAAAGTTATAAATAATTCTTTATGAATGTAGATACTCCGTATAATTTAATTTCAATGTTCCGATCGCACATCTAATTTTACCGAGATTAGGATTCTAAGAATGACGATTGTCGTTAGTGTAGGATGTTAACATAGTTTTTCAATACGCGATGAACACGTTCGGCCGGATTACACTGTGGATGATATTTCGCAGAAATCGAAATTTAAGCCTATAGCCTTCAAAGAAATGATTAGATTTGAACGCATTATCTCAGATGATTTATTGCAATGTTCTAAAAACTAAGATGCTATCTTCAATGGTCTGTTAACAAAATTTACCTATAAGCAGATCTTATATCAAGAGTTGTCAAATAGGATGGTTCTCTTAGACTTAGACGATCAAGAATCTGAGAAGCAGTGGGAGCTGATATGCATTTTGCCGTAACTTGATGAACTTTCCTAAAGTTGATAGAACGGAAACTAAAACTCTATTATAGTGTAGATACATTTCAAGAAATCAGTATCAGTAGTTTATGTACCTATATAAAATACTTGAAAATAAAATTCAATTTGGGTTTACCATTTTGCATGCATGCATGCATCGCTGTTCATTGCGTATTAAGAACGCAGTTCAACATAGGTTTTTCTTAAGCTTGACAAGTTTTATTAAGGTCTATAGCACGAAGGATTGATTGCTTAGTTTGTATGTCAACTATGTAGATGCTTTTACCGTTTTACTCGGGCATGGCGCACAGGCCTGAACACCTATGTAAAGGCCCTGTCAAACATTTTTATAGTCTTCCGGTTCTATTCAAACCCGGAACTTCAAGGGTGCAAGTAGTTTTATTTTTGTTTACATAATTGTGCAGTCCTTAAATTTATAACAGCGAAGAGCTGATTAAATAGTAATATTTTTGATTGAAATGCTACAAAATAAATCAAAATTTTAAAGTATTATAAATTGAATCCTCAAAAGCATTTTTAATGCAAACATTTCTATAGACATTAATAATGTAATTTTTTGGAAATATATTTACGTCGAAAACTTTTGTAATTATATTCGAAAATACTTGCTTTTATTTGATCATCCATTATTAATTGTTAATAACATTTTTCATGTGTTCGAATTTCGATTTATTCAATGAAGACGTACAGTTTGCTCGTCAAAATTAGCTAATATGATAAAAAGGCAATATTAAAAATTAAGGAGCTAGGAATAAGGGTTAGGTAATCAAATATTATTAGTTTTGAATAGTTGTAGTTAAAATTTTTAAAAAATAATACGGTAGGGACAAATGGAATAGTATGAATTTATAAACAATAATTTATATTAATTACAGAAGCGCAATGTTAAAAAACCTAAATAAAGTCACGTCTAACCTCTGGCTTTATGGCAATTTTATTTATTTTTCAACATCTTGTAGATAAATGTGTTATATTTAATTTAATTATTAACATTTTAGAATTGTTTAAAGATATTTTTTATAGTAACAAAAATTAATGTTTATATTATAAAAGGAACTGTTACACTCAATTCCGATATGTTTATAAAAACAATTACTCTGTTTTAGAATATTTTGTGCGGTTAAAACATATACTTTGTTCTACAATGTAAATTTTTTCGCGTTTAAGTAAGCAGTTTAACCTAAGTTAAACTTGTATTTTTACATAAAAAATGAATAGCGGATTCCTTTATAGTTAAAAACCACTATTTTATGTAAAAGCTTTTCTGCGGTTAGTGTCTATGGTAACCATCAGTGGCGGCTCGTGAGTTCTGAAAGAGGGTGGGCACAAATAAAATCTTACCTATTTTTTCTACATAAAATCCATTCTCCTATTTTTCAAGCCGG
>JAHWXV010879533.1:0-25607 GCA_024586415.1 Phrixothrix hirtus
CATTTTAACTTTACGATAAAATGAAATAAGCAGCACTTTCACTATATCTACGAAATTGATTTATGATCATCGTTTGTTCTATCATATTCCATAGTGCGTTTGTCACGTAATAACGAACAGTATTTACAATATCCCAAGACATGTGACAAAGTACACGGCCTGCACTGGTCTTGGGACCCGCCAGGTGTAGCTCGTACATTGCATACGTTTCCGATCATTTTAATTGCCTCTTTCCATTCAGTCTGAGAAAGTCCATCGAGTGTACTGGTCCAACCATTCGCAGCTGTATATTCCGAGAAAAGCTCAACCCCACAGCCTCTTTATTTTAATTTCTTCCAGAAAATATATTCGCGTACTCTTAAAAAATTTTTTTTTCAAATAATGACCATATGGATTAATTTAATTCTTTAGTATTTAATTTTAATTTGATTAAGCAACAATTGCCATCATCTTCACAATCTTTAATAACTGATAAATAATAATTAATGAATTTTAATGTTTTACGTAAATTGAAATTTTGAATATAAGCTTCCCACGCAGCTCCAAATAAACCTAGCCCCTTTACCTTTGTTGAACTGTAAAGCATATTGTCAGTCATATCTGAAGGTAATTTTAGTGTCTCTTTTATTGTAGATTTAATCATTTAATCTGGCAAAAAATAAAGGTGTTCTAACCAGAGGTATTGATTGCAAAGAATATATTAAAATTGGCCAAATATAAAAATTTAATACTTTACGTTCTTGATAATCTTTTAAAAGAGGCGCAGTCACAATATTTTGAAGTTTAGTTTCTAGATTTTGCATAATTGTTTTAGAATTTAAAACTATCTCGTCATTAAATGTTACCCCTAGATATTTAACTGTCTCATTCTCTGTTATGGTGCCAGCAAAATAATTATCTTTAGATGTAGGTGATAAATGCCTATCTTTAATGTTTATTATTATGCATTTTGTATTAATTAAATGAAGACCAATTTCTGCATAATGTTGATTTGCCATCTCAAACAAAATTATTACACTTTTCTCATCTTTTGCTATAACAACCGTATCATCCGCAAAACTTAATACGCTTAATGGTGACAAAGAGGGATTTAATCGATAAACATACTCATTAATATCTTCCGATTCAGATAATTCTTCTAAAATATGATCAATTGCTAAATTATATAAAGCAGGAGACAAGGGTGTTCCTTGCATTATTCCTCTTCTAAACTCTATCGCTTTAGTATTTCCACTTAAAGTTTCAATCTGTGTTGAATTTGCTGTTTGTAAATTAATAATTACATCCAGTAGCTTTTCTGGCATGGAAGATGTTTTAATAGTATTAATGTGATGTTCATGCCCTATGCTATCATAAGCTTTGTTTATATCCAAGAATATTGTGGCCAAATCATTTTTAGTTGATTTTGCTTGTTTTAATATACCATTTAAAATTTTTGAGTTTATTTGTGTTCCAGGAATATTTATGAATCCTCTCTGATTTGCGTTAAAAGTGACGTAATTTTTTAAACATTTTTCAAAAATTTTTTCAATTACTCTGATTTTCGTATTGTATTTATTATTGCCTTCGATTTTAGCTTAATTCTTAGAATACGATTTTTAAAATAATTTAAAGAATTACAGAAGACACATTTTAGAAGGTTAAATAGATGAAACAAATTGACTAACAAACAATCTATTTAATAGTATTTGATACCTGTAATAGGTACAAAATATTGTACTTTATAATAATACGCTTATTTACGGAACTGTGAAATTAAATAATTTTTGAGCTAGCAGGTTTGACAAACACATCCATTCTTACACTAAAAAGATAATTTCTACAAGCAATGTTTATCAGGTAATTGAATTTTTCCAATTAACCTTCTAAGATGTGGCTTCTGTAATTCTATATTCCATTTTAAAAGTTCTCGAAACAAACCTATTTATAATTTTGTATACTACTAACAATTTTCAACCGATGGTAAGTTGCGTGAAAGTAGCTATTGCATTAATTAGGGTGTAATTCTAAAAAATGATAAAACTTGTTAGTAAAATAAAAAATTTGAAAGAACTTGTTTCGAGATTTTTAAAATTAAAATGAAGAATTGATTAGAAAAGTTTACAATATAAACCAGTTTTGTTCAAAATTTTAATAAGGTATTTATTATCGAATCGTTTGATTTAAAGTTTTTGCCCGTGTAAAACTGGAAAAAATTTAACGCAGTATATGGATATCTATTGAAATGGGTAAACGCAGATGTAGTAATTTAACATTTATATAATCTACGACAGTTAACATTTCCCAAGGTCATTAATGAGCTGTAAATGTACAATTATTGCAAATAAAGAAATGAAAAACATTCTGTTTACCTCAAATAATTAAATCAAAAACTCGTTACTACATATACATATGTATGTATATTGGATATAATAAGCTAGGCGATATTTTATTTTTTAAAAGTCAATTAAGCTTAGGCGATCAATGACGTATCTAATGTTTTTCTAATTTTTAAGTAATATTTTCTATTAGCAGTAAAACATGAAAGTTCCTATTGATCAAACTGCAATTACTATTTGTGTAAAATTAAATGTGCATTTCTCTATTAATATATCCTCCAATATATCGTATTAACTTCGACATTCCTGTTGTATAATAACTTAATAATTCAGTTACGTAGAGTTTAGACTGTAACTCTAAGCGGAAAGGCTACTTAAACGCGTAATTTCTAATGTCCCCGAGCGAACATCGAAAGAATACCATCTTTTTCCAGAGTTACCTAACTTATAAGTAGAAACTGGTTAAAGATTGGAAAGCTGGAGTTAAGTACTGGCAGATATAGATTGGATTAATATTTGATACTGAACAAATCCAAATATTTCTCCCTAGAGCTGAACAGTTTTCTAAGCTTCCGTTAATGTTAGGATTTCTAACAGGCGATTAGGAATCTCTGATCAGATCTCAACAATACTATTTCAAATTCGAAAAGCCTTTTAATAGAAAACAAGGAACATACATTAAATTAAACAATTCTACAATAACCCTAGGCGTGTGCGTGGGATATAACACACTATTGCATGTTAAGAACGATGAACGTCATAAGCTGAACAGGTCTTGACATCGAGAGATCGTCGATGGTACTCAAACGAAGAAATACAGTTATTGACTAAAGTCACATACAAATATCCTATTTTACCTTTGCCAGTTGGTCTAAAAATCTTACTTTAATAGGCGACACATTTATGCAATAATTTTCAGTAGACTGATATTTCCTCATCGGTGATGTAATTGGTTAGCACGCTGAAGTATCAATCCAGAAACCGCCGTGCAAATCCTGGTCGGGGAAAATCTTTCTGTAGTTGTCGTTTTCCATTTTTGAAAATTCATTAATTTATACTATTCTATCTTATAAATTTCCTTAATTACAACGTAACCCTAAACCAATTCAGAAAAAGATTTTAGTCCCGATTAGACTGTGACAGATCACTACAATTCCTTATTCAGGATTACGTATTATAAATTATTATTTAAGATTCTGTTGTTTGGCATATGTCAATTTTCTATTTATAATTATATTGACTATAGTGGTATAGTATATTACTAACCGAGGCGGAAAGTATCTCATTTCTCTCTCGAGAAAAAAAATAATTCGCCAAGGCCGTAAGGGCAAGGTGAACTATCTCGAAAGAGAAATAATACTTTCACGGAGGTTTGTAAACTATTTTAATCATAATAATTCAAAATACCCTTCAAAAGTTGACATTATTTGTAAAATTAATGACAAGCATTCTATAAGTTTTTGACATTTGCCGTCATTAATGACAAATGCGGTTATAAAAAGCGTAGCAAATCCAAAATTACAATGGTTGCTATGCCTTTGCCGCGTGAAAAGTGAGGACTTTCCAACCGGTTGGAAAGTACATCGATAAACAGTTACTCACCTTTGAACCTTTAAAAAGTTAGAAAGTCTACATTACTAATAAGCGAGGAGATAACCACTATCTAAACTTTGTACAACATTGCCCAGTTTCGGCAATGTTATGCTTTTGTTGCCGCATTTCTTTCAATTGCCGAGAAATTAGCTTCCATTTCGATATTTCCGCAATAAATTGCCGAATTTCCGCAATAAATTGCCACATTTCTTTAAATTGCCGAGAAATTAATTTCCAGTTCCCTATTTTCATAATACATTTCCGCATTTCCACAACACATTGCTGCATTTCAATAACCATTTCAACAGTTCTTAGGTAATTTATGTATTTCTTTACCACTTCCGATATTATTGGAAGCACTTACATTATAATTTGGTTCTGTTACAAGTTAGTCGTTTATGTATCTAATTTAGAACTATTGTAACAACGAACTTGTAAAAATTATCACACGAATTTTTAAAATATGTTACATGCACGACTTGTTTTCAGCTAGATTTTATTAGGGAACAACAATTCCAATTATGTATGAGAACTTTACCTAAGGTTACAAATGAGTTTCTTTGTGGCATATTATTTGAAATCTTTTATTAATCTAGGAAAGGAATCGATAACAGTTATTCATCAAATTGAAGTTCCTCAAAAAATCAGTTTCTTGAAAAAATACGTTTTTTCTACGACTACCTCCAAACTAATTGGTTTACATACTACCGGCCATGATTTATCCTTGAATTTATCTACGCTGTCGACGATGTGTAAACACGTCCGTTACGATTATTTTACATACTCCATTGCTACCACTAATAGTGTAAACAAACGTTAAATGCCTAAAGCTATGTCAAATTATTATGTATAGGCTGTTCCATAAATAATGGAAAATACTATAACTTCGATAGTTACTACCCGATTGAAATGGAAGAAAACCACATGAAATACCTCAAAAACTACTATATGTCGGCATTAAGAAGATCAGCGTAAATCCTGCCGATAGCCAACTATTTTTCTTTAAATAGCTCGTTATGGTTTTATTGACTGATTGTTGTAGTTATTTCTCTTCTGATTCCAAAAATGTATAACATCCACTTTTGCTTTAGACTTTCGGGAAAAAATGAAATTTTTTTATAAAAACATACATTGGAAAACAACTGGTATGAGCATTATTTTGGTTGTTAGTAAGCGTTGAACGGTTTACTTATTAAGTGCTAAAATGGAGCACCGAGAATTAACCGATATGTTGCAAGTTTACTTCGAGTGCCGCAAAAACAGTCACGCAGTAGTACCAACCTATCGGAACACATTCTAGGTAGGGAAATTTCCACATTCCGAAACTTCATAAGGTTGGAAGCTAACTTACGAACTTAGGGATCTTTTAAAAAGCAGAAATCAACCCAACGTGAATACCTGCACAAATATCTGGAATTGAATATTCTTTTATATACTCGGTGATATAGAAATTTAAACACCGAGAAAAGGTTGGAATTTTCGGATGAAATTTTCTGAAAATATTCACCGATGTTGCGGTAAGACATGGTCAAAATTTGGAAAGGAAATCTTTATTAGTTAAACGAAATTTTACAATAATTGTTAATAATGTGTGGTGCGGCCTCTCTGATTTACACATTCTTTTACACGCCAAGGCATTGATTTAATAACGAGGCTTATCTCATGTTGAGATACTGCCTCCCATGCAAGTTGCACTTCATATCTCAAGGCCTCCAAAGTCAAAGGTGGATGCTGTGAATTTCGCAACCTTCTACCCATTATGTCCCATACATGTTCAATGGGAGAAAGATCTGGAGATCGTGTAGGCCAGAGCAAAAGATGAATCTTTGTCTGCTAAAAGAAGTTCAAGGAAAACCTTGGTACATGTGGAGGTGGGTTATCTTGCTGGAATAATGGATCTTCTAGCTCTTGTAAGTATGCCAGACGATGTGTTCCTGCCACCTCTGCCATATACCATTATCATGTCATATTGCCTCAAGGGAGACCTGATACCACAAGTAATCAAACCCCAAACCATAACATCCACAGTGCGGTGTACGTGCAACTCAACTGTAAATCGGTGATTCCGTCGGTATCTCCGTCTTCTTCTGACTCCCATAAGACCGTCGTGCATTCCTAAATAAAATCTAAATACGTCAGCAAAGACAACATAGCGCCATTTAGCTTGGGAGAGATCAAGAATGATATCGTTCATTGCACCATTGTAACCGTTGCTGACAATTTTCTGCATTCAAAGTAAACCCAAGTTTCGGACGATATTATGTTAACCCAAAACTTCGGTTCGGTCATAAACTGCTCTAAGGGTTACAAGGCGACCTTCTTCATAAAATCATTGGTCACCAACTGCCCGAATAGAGGAAACTCGTTCTCTAAATGCCAATTGTCTTAAGCGATGATCTTGAGGCTCATTCATTTTTCTTGAAGCCCTGGTTCCTCTTTCACAATATTTTTAACCATCCTCAAACTATGCGCGACACACTAGCGTTACAGTAGACCGATTTCAATTTACACGGTTAGCAATTTCCTTAAACGAAAAACCAGCTACACGCAAACTAATAATTCGAATTCTATCAAATTCTCATAATTGGCGGTAATATCCTCGTTGCCGTATTATAGGCATGATAAAATAAATAAAACACGTTAACAAAGGAACAACAACCAAAATAATGTTAATTAACAATGAAAAAGTTATAGCAAGAAATTGTAACAACTGTGAAATATGACGTTATCATATTACCACTTGATCTCAAAAGTTAATCAATTATTACTTAATGTCAGCCCAGCAAATCTACCAACTTTGATTAAGAAATTCTTACTCCTACTTGGTGTTGCAATTTCTATGTCACTGAGTATACTGTAACGTGTACTTTAGGAAATACGCTAAATTCGCTAGTCTTTCGGAAAACAGTGAATAATGGGTTTGCCTATATTATAGCGTCCTACTTCTGAATACCATTGTCCGTACTATCATCAAGGTGCTGTCTATTATTTCTAGCCTTTTGAAAAAACTGACACGTCTGTTGGCTCCATTTCTATGTGTTGCAGTAAAATTCACAATTAAGCTTTCTTTATAATTTTTGGAGGAATTCAGCAAATAGCAAGAAAAATTATATATACTTTTGAGATCCTTCAGGTGAGTGTTTAAGACTTATCTACGTCATTAAAGCACCTATGTCATTACTTTGAAACCAATAATTCGAAGGTAAATGGTTTAGACTACATCACATTCTGTGAAGATTTAAAACATTAACTTTAAATAATTGCAATGGAAAACCGAGAACTTAATTAATATCTAAATTCAAATTTGTAATTTATTTGAATACGTTACTGATTAATCTTTTCCTTTGTAATGTTACCGTAGGTGAGCTTTCCAAATTTATTTAATTATTTAATGCTTGAAATAATTAAAAATACATATATAATCGCTTCTAATTAACCTTGAATTTTGAAACTTTGGTTTCAAGTGTTGTTTGAAACAAGTACAACTCTAAGATTGTTACATACAAGATACACAAGTTTGTTCAAAGAGTACGAGTTCGCTCGAATGATGAGTTGTTTTATTTTTAAAAATGGGCGCCAATACGTCTTTAAAGCAGTGGACGTTAATTGACTGGACGTATAGAATCAATTATCTGAAAATAGTGACAAGATAATATTCTAAAAATTTAAACAAAAAGGAATAATTCGGAAGAAACAAGCTTTATAAATAGGACATTTTAAATTTGACACATTGTTACACACAGAATAAAGATTCTAATAAACAGAAAATCTGCATTGGAGAAGTAAATTATTAAATTTTAATTTAGAACAGTAAATCAGGTTATAAAGGCAAACAGCAAAATTAAATTTACTTTCGTGCATTGCACATAATAGCAAATCTTAAAATACTTACAAAACATAAGATGTACTCCTTCCTTCTTTTGCAAAAGATGTTAGGATACACCGTTTTGAATTATCTTAAATAATAATTAGTATAAACAAAATATAAGTATAATTATAAGAGACCAAATGTTCAATATTTGCAAATTTTCATTTATAAAGCGAAATACCAATAATCAAAACTCGGAAATGGATGAATACTACAACTTCTTTCAGCTCTGGCAGCGGTATTAATTGACAGTATGGAACCCACTACTGACAACTGTCGACATACCTCATAGGCACATTACTGAGAATTTGAAGGCTTCCTCACAAAAAAAATTCGTTAATCAATTGAAATATTATTAGGTTGGAATGCATAAGTTCATGACTTCTGAATCAAAATTTCAAAAGCGTACAAATAACACACTAAATTTTTGTAAAAAGGAAAATTTATTGAATTATCTTCTATAGCCACCATGGGGAACACCCACGCGAACTTATCGCTTGGTGCTGCTATACAAAAAAACCGTCGCACATCAGTGGTTTTAATGTAAAAAGGTTCTTAGAACATGATCACAAAATTTTTAATTTCCAGTGGATTTCAAACAATGCTCTTAAAGTACTGAACCGTGTCACACGACAAAAAAATTCTGCTGCACAAAACAAAACTCTGTCTTGTGAAAACCTTAGCTGCTTAATTGTTCGCAATCAAAACTTTAATTTTGCAAAAAAACACTTATTTAATTGTTTAAACAAAACAATACTGAAAGAAACTAAGTTAATCAAAAACACTGTCTAAAATTCTTAGACCCAAACAGTTCGAACGTCGTCGTGACACCCTTAATTGTTTAAATAAAACAATAATTAACGAAATTAAATTAATCAAACGCGTTGTCTAAATTCTTAGGCCAAACGCTTTGAATGTCGTCGTGACCCTCCACCCCGCCTTATCAATATGTGTGCCCACATATGTTCTCAAAATGAAAAATTTATCTTGAAAATAAACTTGTATAATCTAAAATAAAACTGAAAGAAATAAACGAGTGGTGTTCAAATACCTTTTTCTCTCTATTACAAGAATTTAATTTAGTTATCTGTAGTGTCTATTCTACTCTTGGAATTCTGAATTGGTCGACAATTATTTGTAATAAACCCCCTACACCCTAGCTTGCCGAATATTGAGTTGGTCCGAGTATTATCTGCCTATCAAACAGATAATGCACCCAATTTGTGGAAGTTTTTGTCGAATTGATCGGGAAGACCGTGGCAATATATAGAGATCTTATTCTTTTACGCATGAAATTGCATACAATTTGAGAACGTCGAATAGCACAGTTTATTTAGTTTAAAGCAAGTACAGATTTAAACTCTATGTTACTTCAAAATTCATCTTATTCGAGAAAATGGTAGGGAACGAAGAACAGAATTTTGTAATTGGTATTTAGTCTAATTACGAAAAGATCCTATGTTTTATATGAAAATGACCTGGTTCACTGAATCCACGTTCAGTAATAATGGATTTTTTTTATAAACATTCAGCGATGAATGTTTGCAGTTTGCAGTTTGCAGTTTGAATGTAGCAGCGATGCTGGAGTAGGAAAAAACCTAGAAATAAATTTAGTTCAAATATCTGGTATGATATTCTGAGTGATAAATTAATAGGACTCATTTTTATAAATGGAACTTTGGAAGCAGCTAAATATCATGCACTTATTTATAACAGTTTTTGGAGCAATTGCTCTTAACCAAATTGAATGGACTCTGCTTTTAGTAAGACAGAGCTACATCTTACAATAATATGCACAAACAAAGCTTATCTTTGAGATGTTACAAGCGCACTTTAAATTTTTCACAAAAAATAGCAAGATGTTCCTATATAGCAACCCTGAAAACCTTATTTGCAAAATTTAAATTCAAGCACTACGAAAGTGAACGCTTTTTAGTGAAAAAATAATCAAGTAAATTCCTTACAATGCCCATAACTTTTTAAAAAATCAAAATGCCACCAAGGAAGTCGCTATTGAAGTATGGCCTATTATTACTGAATACCCTGTGTATATTTGTAAAACGTTAATAAAAATTGTATTTTATTTTATTACAACTAATTTATTTATTACAAATTATAAAATCCAAATGCAAATTTGGCAGTGTAATTTAGATTGTATATGACAAAATAATGAAAATTTTAGCTTGATACCATTAATATCTTTATTGGTTATTTGCTCTCAACGTTTGTCTCACTTGACCTTGATTGCACGCACGAAGAGTATTTTTGAAGGCACATTTCCTCAGAAAAATATTAATATCTTCCTTATTTCTCAATATTTTGAATAGTTCTGTTTTTAATAAAAATGTAAAAACTTGTATCAAATATACGATGATTTAATTAGTCAAAAAGCCACTCAAGTTGTGCATTATTTGGAAGTAAAAATTTTACTTACAAAAGATATTGTAACATACTGAAATATGATCCAATGTTTATAAGAGCATCATTTGCTAAATAGCAAATCGTTGACACTATTTCATAAACAAAACTGTTAAATAACTTAACAAAAAAGAAAGAAATTAATATTTGCTGAGTCAATGCGCTTTCAAATTTTGGAAGTGTTAGTGGTATTCCAGCTAAAATTTTCGTTAATCAAATACTTCAAGTACGATAAATCAAAAACATTCCAGCCAAGAAACTGTCACAATTTGATAATATTTCGTATTATATTACATATATTAGGAAAGTAAGTTACAACGGAATTGGTCTTTGTAATATTCAAAGCATGTGCTGTGATTTTCTTTATTTATAAATGAAATCCACTGGTAACTGACTGTAAAATTATTAGGTTCATTTAAGTAGTGAAAATAAACACCATTCATCGAAAAGTCTCATGAATTTGAAAAACAATAAATTTGACTGATTCACATTATATAAAATATACATATGTATGTACATATGTGTATACTTACTATTTTTTACGCACATAAACAAATAATAACATTACTTCCAAATGAATTATTTTGCGCGTATAACCAAGTTAATAATGTTGTATTTCTGCATCGCATTTCTCATAATTTCCGAACATTGCTGACAATACTAACGCATTGCCGGGCACTTCCGGCATTACTGGCACATTACTGGGCATTTCTGGCATTGATTACGCATTGCTAAAGAATTTTTGTGCATTGCCACATTGCTTAGTGCATTTCCCAACGTACCGTCATATACGTACACCTATTGCCGGAGTAGTTGCCCCCTCGCTAATGTGATTGTGAACAAAATAATTCTTCATTTTATTAATAAACTGTCAGGTAAAATAAGGCGCAGTAATTGTACAGATAGATAGCATTAGATTATATATAAACAAAAACTAATAACGTATTTTTAAATACTCTTTTTAAATAATCAATTAAGGACCTTTACGGCAAAAGGTTCAAGCATAAAATCTAAGTCATGAGATTTCCATTAAGAACAAACCTAGATTTAATTACATGTAACTTTAGAAGCGACGATTAAAGAAGTTCAAAAAAATGTAGCTTTGAATCCTTAATTTATAAAAGTTCAAAGAGCAGTTAATTTAGCCAACCTTGATTTAGACATTAAAGTAAGTTAATGTGGTGTTATACAAACGGAATTATTGCGAATCAAGTTCTCAAAGGAAAATGAACATGCGAAGCTTTAAATAAAGCGTATTTTGTTTTT
Organism: Phrixothrix hirtus; assembly: GCA_024586415.1. Classification (NCBI taxonomy): domain Eukaryota; kingdom Metazoa; phylum Arthropoda; class Insecta; order Coleoptera; family Phengodidae; genus Phrixothrix; species Phrixothrix hirtus. The sequence goes on from JAHWXV010879533.1 coordinate 11,464, forward strand.
TATGACAATAGTTAGTAAAAAATATTGATACCTTTTTGCTAAAATATCGAAAGGCGCATTTAGCAAATTTTAAAATTTTACAGTACACTCTTACTTTTTTCATTTTAAATTTGAAATTAATTCATAGCAATTCTTCTGATTTATATTAATAAAACCAAAATAACGGAAATTATGTTCCGCCGCCAATAATAACTACGTTTAATTATTATAATGTCACTTACAATAATTTGATGTGATACTATTAGAAAATGAGTTTCCTACATTTATGGAAGCTAATGGACTTACGGCAAACTAATAAAACATATTACGCTTATGATATTTTCAGTCAATTATCATGATAACTGTCAAGGACGTACAAACAAAGAGATCAGTTCCGTAAATTAATTATTATAGATTAATTGTTAACTGTTTAAAATGAAAACATTAATTCCTTAAAGCACTTGGGCACAAAATAACTCTTAATAAGAATAGATATGCTTATAACAAGACATCTTTGTTTGTTTCTGCTACAATTTTTGTTACTGTACGCTTGCTTTTCAATTGAAAGCATAATTTCTGTTTGGTACTGTGATACGTGGTTTCTGAAAGTTCAACTGTGACGTTTCGCGTTAGTGTTTATTGGTATCTCAGGAAGAAAATTATTTATATTTTTCGCGGATAGTCTCTAGCCGGGCGGGCCTGGTTCAATCGTACCTAGCTAAACTGGTTATTAAATAATATGTCGGTAAAACCTTGATAAGTTATGTATTGTAAATAAAAACAAAATAAATTGTTATATGCAAAACGAATATGAAAAGTTCAGAAATAAAGATAATGATAGAATATTTACAGTAATTAACTAAGCGTTCTCAAGCACTAAATTAAAACCGATGGTTACAAATAAACTAAATACATGCTCTGACATACTACAATTAATATGTACACAACGAAGCAATCATGCAACGGTAATTAATTATTAGTAAGCGCAAGCAATGACGGCAACGATCGTTATTCATAGTGATCGGTTAATTCAGGCTAGCATTAGCTTATAATGGCGGACGGTTGACAAAGTTAAACTCTCGTTAATGCTATCAATTAAACGGCGCTTCTCGTAAACGAGCTTCAATCAACAATAATTGATTTATACAAGTCTTTAGCGAATGATAGGATGCACTTGGTAGTTGTCTAGAATCCACCCTCTCGACGAGGATACATAAAATGGGTGTGATCAACCTAGACGACTTGCTGATCCCCTGATACTCGTAGTCCTTGTTGCGGTCGCGGCGTCTTGCCCCACCACTACCTGTTACACATTTCAACTAGTAGAAGCGTTTGCAAGCATACCCTACGGGTCTGCCGGATTCGTGCGCCAAGTCCCACGGGTAACTGTGGCATTAGAGCAATGCAGACAACCTAGGGGGCGGTGATTGCGGGTTCCACGAACCTCCGACTAGGCCGTTACACTTTTCAACTTCCTAATGGAAGAATCGTGTTTAGGCCGCGGCGACGAGCTCTACTGCCAAGGTACCTAGATTTCGTCAGCGACGGCGAGAAAGTTTTACAACTTCCAGGCGTAAACTAAACTCCCCGGTTCAATCGTGTGTTTTAATGTAAAGGTTGATTCTACAAGCGGGCGCTGATATGTGAGCATACATCGGGTTTATTGTATCGCGATAGGACCTGGAGCGCGATCAAATATAAAGGGAATAGGTTCGAGGTTGACACCAGAATTTCGAGCTCGCTTTGCGGTTGAAAGCAAAGTCTCGCAGTGAACAGCGAAGTCCTCGAGCGTACTTTCGTCGCTTCTTTTATTCTGTTTTAATATGCGGTATCGTTATTCCACTCGCGTACTTTATTTTCTATTTTAATCCTGCGCTTTGCAGTCACTCGGTACTCGAAATTTATTACATGTACATATTTAAAATGGGGGAACCTCATTTTATATATACAACTATCTTAACTTATTTCAGTTACATACATTATTAGTGATTTATCTAATTTTTGATTAGTTTGTATTGATTGCTTTACTTTTTAAATTAGATAAACTGCTAGGTTTACCAAAATTTATATCTATAGTTAATTATTCTAATTACTCAATGTTTACCATACTTCGCGATTTGTTAAAGTCTTTTAAAGTGTCTTTCTGCTTAACTTAATAATAAAATTATAACATTGTAACTCGCGAAAAACTGTATCGGTTTTTATAATCGCGATTTCGGTGTTATATAGGTACTTTTACACAACATGTCGGAGCCACTTATAAGAACTCAACCAGAAATTGTATCTGGATTTCGATGTTGTGGTATGCCTTATCGTGTGATAAAAAAAATTATAAAATCTGATGGTTCTTGACATCAGAAATAAATGAACTTGACAACCCATGCTTCCTATGAAGATCCGTCTCTGTACGTAGGTCTTGAAATTGAGAAAAGAAGGTGTTCGCAGAGGTTCTATAATTCTAAGAATTTAATATTAAACAACAAATCGTTTACTATGCACATAAAAATGTTTACATAATATTAAAACGCACTTTTAGGATTATTTTTTTAATCATGGTCAAATCAATTTAAATTAAAATTATTTAAAGCTATTACAACTGCTGGTTTAATTATTTCATTAATAATAATTACATTTATTTAATGAATTATGGTAAGACTGCGAGAAGTAATATGCATTGAATAAAATTTTGTCCAGTAACATTAGTTTCATGCATAAGGATCATACGCCGATTAAGTGTTAGTTGAGAGTGAAACTAAATGATTCTTTTCCGTGCTGCTCCTCATTAACGTGAATAATTAAAGTAGCTATCTAAATTTCGGTTATCAGAAAATACTTATAATTATGTATCACTTATCTGAATTTCCCAGATCGGAGAATGGACCCTGCTTTTGATTTACTTCGCCCGAGAAGATGCTTTCGAATAATTAGAAATTCGTTCCTTATACGAAAGAGCAGGAACGAAAATTATCGGAAAGTTTGATTCGTTACAAGAAAAGGAATTTTTAAAATTCTAACACATAAGAATAGATGAAACCAATAATAGAAAAATTAACCCAGTGAAAAAATTAGTGAACATAGCTTTACGGATTTCTTATCTAAATAAATCCAACAAATATCGACGGCTTCTATACAAAAGTTTTAAAATGCAACACTCTTTGTGTTTTAAATTAACTTTAGAATACCAAATCATACTTTCGCATGTGCCTTAACTTAGCCCTCGAAGAAAAAAAAACACGCTGCGCATAAATCTCGTGCAGACGATCCTAGCTAAAACGAATCGCAAATATTATCTATTTAATACTAAAAATGAGACCGTTCTTGCTTTCTGTCCATGTTTAAAAAAATAACTTGATCTGAATTTATTTAGAAACTAATAGAAAAATCAAACTCAATTCATTCTACACCAAAAAAGACAGAACAGGGACGGTCTGCATATATTTTGAACGTCAAAAATAAGAATTATAATTATACCCACAAAGACAAAAAAATGTTGACGAATTAAAGCAAAAGGATCCTAAACGACCTTTCAATACATGGTAGTGCATGAAATAATTTGTACAACTAGTCTGAGTTGTAACAGCAGGAGCTCACAGTCCTATTTTCGTTCCAATCATTAAATACTCCCAACTTTTCCTAAAGTAAAACAGTCTTCCTGTTCTTATTATCATGGAAATAGTTGCTACTAACGTTGAAAGTGGCTCTCTCACAAAGTACCCCTTTTACTAAGTTCAATTTCAAGTTTTTGAAATTTGAATTTTTTCACTTGATAATTCGAACGTCTAGTTCAGGAATTTAGTATGTTAAATTTTGATTATTGTAAATGGCACTGGGTTGAATCTAGAATTTCTATTGTACATCTCCATTTTGAGGGCGTCCACATAATACCTCTTTTGCAAATATTTCTATCGGAACATATACTCGTACTGAGTCTATCGGAATATAGGTATATATAGGCAGCACAACAAACGAGTTTAATTGTAACCATTTTATTGCCTCAGAAATACATTTGAGTCATTTCAAATATGTCACGATTCCGATTTTGCCCCAAACAGCTATTGCAGAACAATGTTATATATGTAATCAACCTCTTTTGTCCACATTGGCTACGTATTTGTAAATAATCGCAGAAATTTCATAGAATCCTATATTATCAATCTGCTTTACCCCATAAATAACAAAAGACGTTCTGGATCCTATTTTTGTTTACCGCTTATTTATAGATGACATATTTTCTGAATTATACAGTAATAGGTTGTCGTTGTGTGGAGTATTCAGAAAGTAATATCTGACACTACTCTTTTGAGTTGAAAACTATAATCTTTTCCTTGTTCTTTGCAACTTTAACAGAAAAATTTCTTCCTTGTTTGTTTCTGCGAAATCGCCACGTTTCCCGCTTATGCAGGTTTAATTCTTAGACTAAAATAATTTTTAAAAATTAAAAGTTGGAGCGCATAGATGCTTGCGTGGAGCAACTTCCCTAAATGGGACATAATGCGCAATGTTAGCAAATGCTCTTCTCATGGAAGAATCAATCTTAAAAGTTGTAAACTAATGCTTTTTGAACTTATTGATGATTAAAGAAGGCAAAGACGAATTTGAAAAAACCCTAATATATTGAAGAATAATGTATTTCAACATTACATTATTGGCTAATATAAATATGTTTAACGATATGAAAATTTTACACCAAACCTAAAAGTGACATTTTCTCCGTGTCGCATAAATTTTCTTCTGCAATCTAAAAAAATTATTAAAAAGAACCATAACAGTGTTTAGTAAATTGAGATCATCCAAATGAAATTTAAAGTATGATGGGCCGGCCTCGGTTGCAATGATCATTAACTACCTTCGAACGTATTATAAGTGATTAATTTTCTTCAATAAAGCATATCTGCTAAACCGTTCCCATGTGAACAATAGGAGCTGAAGCACTTTTCTTCCTAGAGAAAAATGTAACAGTTTTAGTAACGGAGAGGAGCTGGAAAATACCAGAATTTCAACTAGTTTAGGACGAACTAGATTAAGGCAGCTCTAATGTTCCATGCGCATTTATACAAACGGGGGTTGCTAAGAAATCAAGGAATTTTTTTGTACGTACTCTCTCTTCGACACCTATTTGAATCTACAACATTAAAAGATTACATTCAAAAAAATATTTCGATTTATCCACGTTAATGCGTTGTTTTATATAGTCTAATCGGAAAAACGTTACCTTAGCATTTTGTGTTCTCATCCCCGCCAGCGCAATATCTTTTATTGATCGCTATTAAAAGCATTTCAATTTTGGTAGAATTTCCTGGTTTGTCCGCTCCAAATGTTGATAGAATCTACGAGGTCGTTGATGAGATATCGTTGATAAGGCGATTCCGGCAATTTTTTTTTAAATTGAGGGTATTGTAAAATAACTTCAAATGAAAATTACAACGCTATTTACACTTAAATATGTTTTCTCTCATAACTAAATAAAAATATACGTGGATTTCAAAATTAGTATTTCAACCGCCATCTATTTGACCACTACCTATCACCATCAAAAACTTTTCTACCGAGGAATTCCTTTAGATTGTAACCAACAAATACTTAACAATCGTTGAAGTAGTTTTTAAGTTATCATGGATGGCATGATCGCCTATATTTATTAGAAATTCGCTGTATTGGGAAATATGTGCATAAGACAATTCGGCACTCATATACTTAAATACGTTTTTCACCTGTCCGCATCTAAAGTATATTATTCTGAAAAATATTCACTCCGCTTCCTATCCGAACAAACCCTACGTAATCGTCATTTGAGATATGTCTAGACTTTGGTAAACATTTCTGACCCATCTCCGTTGTTTTCTTGTTGCAGCATATAAAATATTTGAATGTTCGTTGACAACGACTACAACTTTCCTCTTAGCTTCTACTAGCAACAGGTATTTCTTTAACTCAAGTCCGAAAGCAATCTCTTTAACGTTTACAATTATTTCTCAACCTCCAACAAAAGCTGTACATTTCGTTACCATAAATTTCTAAAATGTTCTTAGAAAATAGTTTTATTAATTCTTCTTTTTGTCACAATCAGTTCCTCGTCTTCGCTATTCAGATCTTCAATGTATATATCAGCATCAGTTGTATTTGATGTATAAGCGTAGTTAGTTAGAGGAGTGTATTCAGACACATGTATAACGTCTATTGTTATTGTTATTGGCACTTATCAGTGCCAGGTAAGCTATTTACTCAACGCCGTTGAAAAATCCATTGCTACAATATTGAAATTCTACAGGTTCAAACTGCCAACACAAAGTCAGAATACAAGGGGTGCCCAAAAGAAACCATAATTTATTAATGAAAATTAATTTCTTTAATTGTACTTTTTGAATCTTCAGTCAACTAAAATATTTTTCATTTGAAACAATACATTTGTTCAAGCATTTGTCCTACTGCTAAAAACATTTCTTCAGATTCGTAGTTGTTGATGCCTTTTAACGCTTTTACTGTGTTTTGTTTCACCTCTTCAACCACGCCTAAATGCTTCCCTTTGACTTCAAATCACGTTTACCTTTAAAAAGCTCCTTCGATTTATGGCATGCAAGCAGGCGATTATTCATCTGGTCGAGAATGAGTAGGCGAAGTGGAAATTTTGCACTAACTCGTTTCATGCCCAAGTTCTTTGTTATAATTCTCTGACAGGAACCGCAAGAAATCTCAGTTCCTCTTCGAGTTCATCAATGGTCTGACGACAATCTGTCGAACTTTCCGAATGGCCTAACCGACCGTTGTTTAATTTTTAACACTTCGAGTAGTGAAAGGGCGTCTGGATCGAAGTTAAACATCTATTGATATTTTTCCTCCTTTGGAGCGGAAGATCCATTCGCAAACTGCGTTATATACATATCACACATTTAACCAACAGCTTATGTAAATATACATGTTTAGAAAGGTTTTGAGAACACTCGCTTAATGGTGGAAGTCCAAATGGTAAGCACCACGCATTTAACAGAACCTTCCTGGTTTTATGGTGTCCCCCTCATGGACTGATTAGCGTCCGAAGTATTCATATCATTATAATCTCCAGGCATTTGATCATATTCTAACAGTGTGTAAAATATGAGACCATTTTCAGAAACAGTTTGCGTTCTTTTTAAAATATCTTATACGAAAAATATAATAACAATCAAACAGTGTAAATAACTGGGAAAAATAACAAAGAGCGCATTTAAGTTATAAATACATTATAACCTAAGGTTTCTTGGAGTTAATTACATTATATAGGTATCACTTTCAGTTGTTACAATAAATAATGATTAATTTGTTTGCTTTGTTTTGTGGCTGAACTTTTAGAATATGGAAATTCTCTTAGCCTTCTTGGCTGGAATTATTATGATGATTTGCCATGCCTGCAAACTTTTTGCTACGTCTGAAAGAGTTCCATCGCCAGTAGGAGTGTTTAACATGCCAAACATCAGATTGACATGGAACCTACGAATTTACTTCTTTATCTAAGAATAAGGTATGTTTTTTAAGTTTTTCTCCGCTCCAAATCTTTCCGACCTCAACTGGGTTTAAACGTGTGTCCCTTGGACATAAAGGCAAACTTGCTGACAACTACACCTACTGAGGCTGGCAAGTAATGGTTAACATTAAAGATATTAATATTCTTTAGGGATAATTATCTCCAACAAAATAGATAATAAATTTATCAAATACTTTAGTTTATGTTAGGTTAATTTTAAACATGATAGGGAGATTTTTTATCAAACTGTATATTATTTAAAGCATTAGGTATAAATTTTGTAAAATAATTGCAATTAGATTTTAAAATAAATTAAATGGTTACTCAATGAATAAGAAGTCTTCAAGGGTGCACCAACAATAGTTTCCGCTAAAGTAACATATGCATCACACGTGAGCCTAAATCATATTGTTGATAGATATTAAATAAGTAATAATTAGTTATGCACCAACAACATAAAGGTTTATAAACAAATTTATAAACTCATTAATCGTTATAGTAAAATAAGTAACAATTGTAAATTCATGAAATTAGAAACATCATCAACTACATAGTATTAGAAATTACAAAGTAGCATACAAAACCTAGGCGCCGAGCATCTGAAATATAATACGAGTACATCGCAGACAACATTTAGCACAAGTGAAAAGCCAGAAAACTATCATCAGTGTATAAATAAAATGAATAATTCTAAGGCTTCTCGCCAAAACTTTTTGTATAACTTAACTTAATAGGTAAAAATATAAAAGTTTGTACCTTCAAACAATGTGCCGCAGCACTCACAGACTAATAGTTTCGGCCTACCTGAGGTTTATCAGTGCAGGATTGCTGGAGACACTGACTGGAAATACAATCTCATTTTAAACGCATAATCTGTGTAGGTGACTTAAGAAAGATGCTGGCAGAGTTATCTATCTGACGCTCCCAGCGGCAAGCGTTGTGGTTTTCTGCGCTTTATTTGGTTGCCTACAGACTGATGATTTAGAAACTCTCGTACGCGTATATCAAATGTGGTGGCGCATAAACATGTTGAAATCACATACTTATGTAATGATAGTAATAAAGTTATCATGTACCTAAATCATGATGCATATCTGATACCGTGCGGTACATCATTCAACATTTCCTGTAGACGCTCATGGAGCAGGTTTAAATACTCCCCTTTGCATCAATCCTTTGCTAACTAGTGAAGACCTTTTGTGGTTTACTTATCTCTAGATATCTCGGTTGTTAAGAGCCAGCGTCTAACAATAAGAAGATTAATATAAATACGACTGTAATATACATTTTTGTTTAATACTTTGTTAAAAATCTTAAATTTCTTAGGCATGCTATAAATTACTTTAATTTAAAAGGCGCTTGGTGTCGTATTATGATTATACACAAACTTGTATAGTTTTACTTCAAATTACTCATTTAAAATATGTATGGAACAAAAAAAAACCGCTAGAAAGGTCTTTTCCATTTATTTTATACTTTAACGAATAGCAGATTTCTTTAGCTGACATCCCCAAAAATTTATTAGATTAGCCTTCTACATAAATGTCCCTAAAATGCAAGGTTCTGAAGCACTAGATGATTAAAAAAGGATTCTATGCTAATGTTGTTGTTTATGTATGGTAATTTTTGTTTGATAATTAATAAAACGTAAGAAGCGTACGAACTATTGATGGCAGCGTAGCATTTTACCACAAGCAAGCAAACTTAGATGATTTAAAGAAATGCTTTCGACTACTTTTTATTAAAATAGAGTGACATTGACTTAAAAAAGTACTCTAATAGTAAAGGCAACGTGATATTTTATCAAAAAATACAGTAATATTTGAGTTATTAAGTCCGTTTCGTGGTAAAGGATATTACAAGTCTGTACCTACGATATATTTTTAGTCGAAAAGTTATAGAAATGTCTTCTACGTTACATTAAAAATTCCTACAGATTTATGTTCACAAAGGGCTTGGGATACGTGTGTTAAATAATGCTTTTTATATAGCGGACACCCTGTGTACCAAAAATTGTTATCTAGATTTTATTCAATGGCAAACTGTTCTAGTTTATCATCAATATTCCACAGCAAGCGTTACCTGCCTATCGCTTTCCAAATCAAATTACGTGTTTGCTTGATGTAAATCCTCCATTATTCATTATTTTTTTAATTAGAAAAGATGCTCGTAAATAGGTGTTCAATTTGAATATTAAGGTGACCGAGCTAAATGCATTTCTATAAACCTTCAGGTAAAAGAACTTGCCCAGGCTGTAGGTGAAATGGATAAAACTATAGATCTTTCCAGTTCTCCCTACCTTCATTCAAGAGACATGGGTTTGGGTGGATATTGCACAAACAGTGGTCGATTGTTTATTATCCAAATTTCAAAAACTTCTGTCTATTTTTTATTTGCTGTGTTGGAAGCTGCGAGAATTATTTGGGAAATATTCGTTTTGTACATATATGCTAAAGTACGGATACAAACACTTGCTTAGATTGCACCCGGTGATCTGGAATCCTTCTCGGGTGTTCCCGAATAGCTGAATTCCCATTAAAAAACTATGAATAAAATGTGTACCAACATAACTAATCCTTTCATTTAATTTAATAAAATTATAACAAATATTTAATAGGACATTTGGCATCTTAGAATTTTGTTTTGTGGCAATCTAGGTTTGAAATATCTGCTATTTAGTCTACAACTAAAATGTTCATAACTACTTCACTATTGAAATAGCCAAAATGGCGACAGTTTGATGCCGACTTAAGCCATGCATTGGTGAAATATCGTGCGTATGTCACGGGACACCCTGTATGCATATAATGTGTGCATCATAAACGACATTAAGCATAAAAATTTAAAAGCCCATAATTTGTAATTTAATTTTAGATTTAACTGATCTCTTTATATGCTTTAAGGTTTATCCTTGAATCTGGGAAATAAAATAAGAGTCAATGCATACTTGGAAAATCCAACTTTGGTTCGTGACTGAGTTTATGAAACCCCTATTACTGTAAATATTGGTGTTTGTTATAGAAATCAGAATTAAATTGCTTTTTGATTACCTAGGTAAAGTTTTTTTTATCAATCGGATATGTAAAAAATTTGAACTGATAAACCTTTGATACATAATTATTGATATTCAGAAAGTTTATCAAAAGCTTAAATTGCTGATAATAGATATTATCTCTAAATAAATAATTTAGGGAAAGTTGTTAATAAAAATTCAAATAACACGCAACGAATATCGGAGTTTGTTTTAATTACCTTAAATGACGTGTTTTCCGAGGGTGAAGTTAAGAGATTCTTTTTGAAAGATTATCGCTTTACAAGAGGGAAATTGCTTATTCATTAGAACGTCTCTAGGCTTAAATATCTAAAGCAAATAGGTTATCCCTAGTGTTCAACATATTAATTTTAATATTTCAATATTTTGTAAAACGGGACGAAAACCGCGCAGGATCCAAAACATGGTTAGCGGTAATGGTATAAAGCAGTCGACTGTGGACGCGCGCGAGGTTAACACGACGTATTTTCTATTTCCTATATATCAATGTAAAAAACATCAAGTCTCGCGGCAACTAAATTTCAGATTATAAAATTAAATAAAAATGAAAAATTTTAAAACATTGTATTGACAGATGAAAGTTTGTTTGCGAAAAATGTTGAGTGAAGTTTAAGAACGTATAAACATTATGTTAATGTTCATTTGAAAGAAGTTTTAAATATTCGCTTCGGAAGTTCAACGCGACTTTTAAGCGGCAGCACTTCTACATAAAGAATTGAACTCTAATGGCAATTAATGCGGTTTTTAAGCACAATAAATTAAGTAGTAATTTAAACGAAATATTGAACAGAAAAGATTAAATAGTTATTATAAAAAAGTGATGAATTAAAACCCCCGACGTTTCGTTATTGAATTAAAAACTAACATATCGGGAGCGCCGTTTTCATTTTAGTGTACTGAAAAAACATTCTTATAAATCAAAAGTATTTAAAGTAATCAATAAAGTTTACGGAATTTAATTACTCTTGCGTGTAGACACTGAATTAAAATTTGCAACCGTAATTAAAATTCGCGTATAAAAAATTACCATCGTGATAAAATTGGTGGTTCGCGATTTTATAGGGAAATCAGGAACATATTAACTTAATGTTTACTGAAGCGTCCAATAAATTGTTCCCCAAATTACAAAGTGAGTAAAGAAATAATATTCTGTTATTTATAGAGAATTTATTTAAGTTTAATATAATATTGAATTTTAAGAGCGCTCGTCAGTTTTCTAACCAAAATCCATTTCTGGTTTTGGAAAAGGCAAATCTGCGTCTTTGCTAAACAACCCTATAAATTCGCAAACTTTGTAGAATTCCGCATGCAACAATTTAAGCTAACTGAAAACTTTAATGTCCAATTCTGAAAAATTAGAGGCGCCTCTTTTATACGAAACTTAGTTTATATGAGATATCTTATGATCTATAAGCTCGTAATAAAGTAAAACGTAAGTGTGGCTTGAAAGCAAAATTTATTAACACTTGTAAGAATTGTGATAAGAAATTTGATCTTATATCTCTGTTTTACTGTTTTACTAAATTTATGAAGTAATTCAACTTTTAGAAGTATATACAACTTTTGAAAAAATACTTCGTAACGGATTTTGGTTGTATACATGTACATCATAGGGGAATCGCTTTTCTATTATTAAATACCCGCTATATGTAACAGCAGTTAAGTTTTATAAAATGTGTTAGTGAAATTTAATTGCTAATTTTAAAAGTACTTGTAAAAAATAGAAAAACTTCGCTATGAAATTTCATTTCACTGTGTAACCTTTAATATACTGCAGTGGCGGCTTTTCAAATGAATTGAAGTGCCTCTTCGCGTAATTTTTCCCTTAAATAAAAATTTTTTTAGTATTTTTGCGTCAGATTATTTTCCGTTTAATTTGTTTAATATTCAGGAAATACATGTAATTAAATTATTAATATAATACGCACCTTTTCATTAAACGTCAATTTCACCAACCACAAGCCGCTACTGACCTGACGTGAAGTTTTGCTGTGCTTGCAGTATATTAAGCATGCACCGAAACTATCCTAGGGAAAATTCCGCTTCTATTTGTAATTAGGAAAGTGTCAATGTTGTAAAGGGCGGTTGACCGCTGACTATTCAAGGAGAAGCGGTGTCTTCCAATATATCACAAGTGCCTGATCGAATAGAATGGCAAATTATTCTGAATTAAATTAAATTATCGCCAAGGAACGAGATTTATTTATTTCTTTTAACAAGTTTTCCGATATTGATGCTGAAAATGGATCTATTCATATCTGTAGATACCAAAAGCGAAAGCTTTAAAGATAAATCATCTGTCTGTCTTTGAATGCACGAGAAAAACTTTTGTTATATAGAATAGCATATATTTATGCTTCGCTACTTTGATGCCGCAGGATATCAATAAATGATAGCTCTACTAAGGTTTCACACCTTTTCTTATTTTGTAATGCATTCCTTTGTTTGATTTCAGGTATATCGATATTAATGCATTAAGTAACGTATTAATTCTTCCACCTCTCGTATTTTACTAATTAAATGTATCAATTAAATAACAGATCTACCAATTTTGCATAAATAATCGCCCCAAATGAGTTCTATTGTAAAATTAACTTCCGAAAAGGTACTTGTTATTATATAATTAATTTTTTTCATCCTGTAAAAGCATAATAAAGCGCTATGTACTTAAAAGTGAAATAACGCATTGCAGTCTAACAAAATCATATGTGTACATGTTGTAAGCATAAAACAAAAATATTTACATTATTTGAATTTTGTATAAACTCCGATATGTCTTTGAATTTACATTTGAAACGTTTCATAGCTAGGGATAATTAATTTGTTAAAACATAGCAATATAGTAGCATTTAAAACACGGTTATTTTTAAACTTTTAATTTTAGCTTGCGTTTGTTATAAAAATTTTAAAATACAATCCTGCCAAAACCACGTTAAACAATTTTGTTTATTTTATGAAAACTGGATTAGTTCACATTAATAAATTCACCTGAAAATAAAAGTTCGTATCGGTACAAAATCCCATTGAATTTAGGATCCTTTAACTTGACCGCATATTTCCAAGGTTGGCAATTTATTTTCCCTTGATTTATGTTTACTGTACAGAAATAAACGCGAAAATATGTCTTCCTTTCATAACACCAGCTAAATAAGTGTCGGTCAAATATGACAGAAGAAATGCGAGAATAATAGATTGAATTTTATTATTTGGAACGTTTTCAAATAATTTATGTTGTAAGATTGTATTTTGAATATGTAGAGTTCGTTTCACTTAAGAAGTATACTCCGACGAAATTTGCAACTATAGAATTTTATACTGCACGCTGCTTCGTCTAAAACCTTGTTATAAGCTACCTTATAGTATGCGATTAGTAATCAATTATTTAAAAGCAACGAGAAGTCGTTTTATACCTATTTATTTGAATCCATTTTTTATTTCTCTTTATTTGGTAAAAATCAATAATTAAGTTAAAACTGCTTAAATTATGATAAAGGCCTAAAGGCCTTTCTTGTGTAAATAATAATAATAATAATAATAGGTATTTATTTGCCACACAGTTTGTAATAACATAGGCAATTGTCAAGTACATATAATATTTTTAAAGTTAAAACAAGT
>JAHWXV010879662.1:0-10959 GCA_024586415.1 Phrixothrix hirtus
GGTAATTTTTGAAATTTCAGAGTACATAAAAAGTACATATTTTGGAAGAAAGTGGTACATATTTACATAATAAATTGCCTGTGTATGAGTATGGACGCTGTCTTTGTATTGAAGCAGTTTTAGATAGATTGTACAATGCATTTTACGTATTGACGACAAAGCACTTTCATATAATAATAAATAGTTACTCTTAGACCGGAAGTTTAGATTAGTTTGCTTTATTAAGTGCTACAAATATTCATATGTACATATTTTTAAAAGTACATATTTTAAAAAATAATGTATATATTGCTGCAGCCACTGATTTTAATGTATTAACGTCTATTATGCTTTCTGAACAAAACTGAATTACACAACTTTTAGCTGGGCAATATAGCTCACCTTAATATTCAAAATTAGGCTCTTGAAAATTTAGCCACATGTAGGCACAAGTTTAGCGCGATGTTCGGTTTGGTTCGGCTCACGATTCAGTTCGATAGTCTGGAAGCAGTTTAATTTAATTAATAAAAAGACAAAAATGAAAATTAATAGTTTTCATTAACACTATTGACACTATTGTTTAACAGCATTTAATATAACAAAATATCTTTATAAGTTAACATACATAACAACGTTTGGAAACTAACATGATCTTATAAATGAACTGAGTATCCCTGATTTATATACATTTTGCATTTTAGAATGACACAACAACTGCGTCATGTTTTTATCATTTATTCAGTTAAAATGCAGAGACTGTCAAGCAATTCTTTAGCATTTTTTAACAGCATTTTTTTTTTGAAATGAATTTTTTAAATAGAATTTTTTTCTCTTGTTTTAGAACTATTCCTGTATGGTCCAAGTTTGTAAGACTATTTTAATTTCTCCCTATATACAACATTGAACTGTAAACAGCTTTGCATACTTTCCTAAAAACAGTAGTTAAGATTTTGCAAAGATTTTACTTTATCTGACCAAAAAATGTTTCTAAAATTTTTTGTTTATTTTTACTTTGGAATGTGTTCCCCAAGTTTTATTATATGGTGGTGAAACAGGCTGGATATAGTTTTACAAAATCTAAATATGAATTTGGGGTATAATGCCATCGCAAAACTGCTAGATAGTAAATTTACAAAACTGCAAACTTAGGTGTTATTGGCAATGATTATAAAAATATCTGGTCAAAATCAGCATTTCTTGTCCAATAAAGAGCATAAAACAAGGACCGGTTAATTTTTATTATTTTCTGTTTTTCAATTATGAATTAATCAATGTCCCAGTGTATATGAATAATTGAAGTCCTACTGTATCTGTATGTCACTTTGCCATGATAGCCCCGATTCGATCTTTGTATCATTTTTGATATACGTCCTTGCTACAGAACTCTGTTTTCAAAGGCCAATTATAATACATACTGCATGACATTGAAAACGCAACACCAACAAGGGGTGAGAATTTTTAACGAAACTTAGTACAAATATGGGGTTACCAATTAGTAATAACTGATTAAATTCTGGAATCAATTCTACACTTTTTGCAGTTGTTTTTAGCTTTCTTTAAATGTGTTTTCCTGGTAGTCTCTTGATCTTTTTGAGCATTAGTTAAATCTTTTTAGCTGCAACTCATCTGTTTTGAATTCTTTTGAAGGTGCTAATTATGCCTATAGTCAGACAATGTAGAAATTATTACCATCAATTGAGCGAATTTGATAGAAGACAAATTGTTGGCTTATGGGAAGGAGGTTTTTTGTTAGAGAAATTGCTAATCGGCTTAACCAAAAGCAAACCATTGTTATGCGATGTTATCAGGAATAAAGCAGGGAAGACCAAGAATGACGCAGAAGAGGAACTGGGGGTTAAAGATGGACAAATGTGGTGCAAGACTTCTATTAATGACAGCAAGGCACCAGGTTTTCTACTACAAGATCAATTGCTGATAAATGGTTTGGTAACAAGGGTCATTTTGTAACATTCTGAATGGTTTACCATCATATTCGGCTTGATGTTGTATTGGCTACATCTGGTGTTACCACTCACTCCTCAGCAGCAATAGCAACATTTGGAATGGTGTAAGCTAAAACTGAATTAGCATCTTGAGTGGTGCACAGTGATATTCAGCAATGAATCTCCTTTCTGTTTAGAAATACTTGACAGTTGCATGCAGGTCTGAAGAAGATGTGGAGAAGGGGGTGATTCCCAATATTCTGTTGAAAGATCCATGCACTGAAGTGCAGGAGTTATGGTATGGGGTTGTATTGCCTATAGGATTAGATCCCATTTGGTATTCATCCGAGGAAGTTAGCAGCTCAGTGGTACATTGGGGAAGCAGTAGAACCCCGCGTCCTTCCTTTCTTATATCAGATGGAAAAACCCGCTTTTCCAATAAGATAAGGTGCATCTCCATGTCGCAAGAGCTTTTTCAAACTTTTTTCAAGAAGGTAACATTAACTTGATGCCATGGGTACCTAGATCTCCTGACTTGTCTGTGATAGGGCATATGTGGATATGATGGGAAAAAGATTGAGAAATCTAGGTAACTCCGCAGATACTAAAAGCTCTCTGACATGATTTGCACATTGATTGGGACACAATACCTCAAACAAACATAAACTACAGCTTGGCCACCGTTATAACCTGAGAAAGACTGAGCCGATAGCCTCGGTTTAATATATGACAAATCATGTCTTTTTACTAGTATTATATTGTAAAGCACATTCAAAACAGAAAGCCTGTTGTTGTTTATGCATTGCCTACGCTAATAGGGAATGTTTTATGAAGTCATATGTTAAATTCATTATAATATTGAATTGCAAATAGTAAAATGTTACAAGCATACGCGTTTTATAAAAAAATAACATCAGATAATATTTATGGAATATAAAACTATTGAAAAGCATAAATATGTATAGAATAAATGTTAACTTTAAAATAAAATTATAAAAATGTTACACCGCCACATGGCGGTTTAAAAGTTGTCTTTGAAGGCATCATTAGAATCAATATCATACTTAGATTTTACACCATTTGTCATGTATGGGTTATCGATTTCCTTATCATTTTTTGTTTCTTTTAATATTCAGTAAACAGAGGTCACTGATATATCTGTTGTGATACCTAAATGTTTTTTTAGTTTTGCTTTATAGGAATTACTAATGCCTATTTCTTTCTTTGAAATATTTTTAAAAAATTCAAACACAACTTCACAGCTTGTTAAGCCTTTGAAGATTGCTAGCTTACTGATAATAATTTCAATGAATTTAACTTCGGAATATATAAAGCCGTGCCCTCTCCAAGCACCTTATGCACAATGTAAAACTGTTTCTCAGCTTAGAACAGCCGAGCTGTACCTGCTGGATTCCATGCCATGGTGAGTCAGGGAGTGTGTAGACAATTGGGATGGCACAACTTATTAAAAAATTTAAGGTTATCATTTGTGATTTTTCTTTGAAAATATAAACAATTATTACCTTTCTGCAATTAAACATATCTACCAACTTTGGTAAAAAACATACGCATCCCTTATTGGTGTTGCAATTTCCATGTCACTGAGTATAGATGGATACAAATGTGGACAAGCCTTTGTACAGGATGTCTGCATATTGCACTGACAACACTTAATTGTAAACTCTAGGGGTAAAATTATAATGGTTATCAAAAAAAGTTAGGTAAAACGTTTATAGTCTTTGTGTTATCTCTTCAAAGTTGACACAAATAATGGTAATTTTTTTTATTGCTGAAATGATTCAACGTATCAAGTTTAAATTTGCTGCATGTGTTTATCCATACAACACGGTCTATTCATGAAAATATCGTCAAAATTGCAAAGTCCCGTCCTGGGTATCCGCAAGGCATCCATTTTTGAAAAATGCAGAAAAGTTTTGGCAGACAAAATATTGATCAAATGAAAGCACAATTCCATTAGAAAAAATTTCCACTGTTGCAAAAATCCCTAAACATAATCGTTTTTAAGTAAATTGAGTTTATTTACAAGTTCAGATGTCTGCTGTGGATAAAAGTGATTGACCAGAGTTGTCATTAAAATAAAACAGGATATGCTTTTGAAGGAAATTTATTTAGAATAATTTGTGATTTGTTATTTAAATAACAAAAGACATGAACGGAAACATCTATTTTAATGGCCATCTGACTGGAGTATAATGTCCTCTACCAATCTACCTACCAGGATAATTTCATTTAAATACTCACTAATGGGATTCATATAATGTGAGGATGCACCATCATGCAAATAAATTATTTGATGGCATGTTTCTAGAGGAACATCATGCAATAGCACTGAAACTGTGTTTTGAATAAAATTTAAATGAGACTTGACATTCAGTCATGCAGGTTGAGTATAGAGACTAACTGAAAAATCTCCAATTGCATATTAATAAATAAATGCAGTTGAAAGGAGCTTGGACAAGTTTCTTTTGGATTTTTGCCTATCCACGTAAAGAGGTTATGAAAATTGGTTATCCCGTTTCTTGTTAAATATGCTTCATCTGTAAAAAAATATATCTCTTAGGAAGCGCATTTTCTTCTACAAATCTGTTTAGCAGTCATGTACAAAATTCTACTTGAGGAGCATGATCTCCTTCCAATAATTCTTTAACATGCTGAAAATGAAATGGCCAGAGTGACTGTTCTTGTAACGTTCTATAGACAGCATCTTTTGCAACATTAAATTGCCTGCTTAAATTATGAACACTCTTTTGGGTCATCTTCAACAGCCATCCAAAATTTTTTCCTTGATTTCAATGATTAAGCTGTGAGGTCGATCAGTATTAGTAGTGGATATTTTCAGGGTACCCAACTCCCTCAACCTCCGATCAACTACAGCAAATGATGAATACTAATGAACTTACCTGTTTGGGAATCTCTCTGCATACATTCTTGCTGCTGATTTACAGTTTATTCTGCATTGTCCTAATATTAAATGCATATTTGTAAGTTCATTAAACATGTGTTTCATATCATACGCAAATAGTTGAACGTCAAAAATCGAAACGGGAAAAAAATAAGCAAAATGTCAGTTAACACCACAATAAATAAACAACTATAACACTGAACCCAAACACAAATGAATCACAAGAATAAGTCAAAAGAATTACACCAACAACTTACGATAAATCAACTGAAGTTTTAGACACCAAAAGCTATTGGTTGAAGTGACATGTCAAAACACTTCACATTTGTTGCATGACAACTCTGATAATAATAGTGATCTACTGAACTTGTAAAGAAACTTGATTCACTTGAAAACGTTTAGGAATTTTTTGCAAGAGTGGAAATTTTCTCTGAGTGGTGCTTTCATTTGGTGGTACTAAATTTTCAAAATTTTATCTTCTAAAAATTTTTTGGTGTCTTAACTTGATACATTGAATTGTGCCAATGCAATAAAAAAATTACAATTTTTTTATATCAACTTTGAAAACAACACGAAAGTAAAACATTCTACCTAACTTTTTTTGACAAATCATCATTTATCCCGAGAGTCTGCAGTTAAGTGTTGACAGTGCAATATCCAGATACCCTGTATCTGTATATGGAACGCATTCATCCAGGCCTGATCGGATCAAACCCTGTGGGTATATCAGTGAAAGTCTATTAATCAAAAATCATTTTTAACATGTCAGTTTTTATTGTTCTAAATTATTAACACATTAAAGGATTCTAGAGAATTCCAGATTGGTAATGCTGTAACGCTGTTTTTTGTAGTATCAGATAAATATTTATTTATTTGTTACTAGTCATCAAAATGTGAAAAATTGATATTTTAATTATTTCTAAAGAGGTTGAAATTTGTCACACTCAAAATCGACATATTATTGGGCATCCAGAATGCTGAATAAAATTTTGTATGCTACTAGTTTTATAAATGATACAAAATCTGCTGTGAAACAACACACGACTTTCTCTTACGCACATAGATATGCCAATAGTGTCCACGAATGATTAGATTATTGTCCACGTTTATTTTGGAAATTATAATTGTAACGTTCACCCATCCAAGTTACTGGACAGGCGAAAGGCTGCTTAACTCCTGAAATTTTCTCTGATAAATTGCTTCAACACATTTTTTCAGAAAAACTGTTACGTTCACGTAAAGGGGCATTAAATACATAATCACCGTAGCACATTTAAAAATAAAAGTTATAGCTGTTTTTGAGAAAATCGCAAAAAAACTTAAAAATCTCAAGAATAAAGTGGCACTTCCGCCCATTCGACTTTATCTAAATTCTTGATCTTTCATGTGCAGAAGATAAAACACTTATGTATACAATTTCATTCATCATATTTAGTTTTTGAGATATGTTGTTCGCAATTAATATACTCAAGTACTTGACTTCCAAAAATTTATTAGAGATACAGCTTGATTTATGTAAAACGGAATGAAGTAATCAAGAAATTTACCAAGTTTTAACAAAATCGTTAGAGCCAATTTCAAGAAAATCGCAAAAAACGAAATTAGGAAAATATCTAAAAATGACAAATAAAGTGGAACTTCCGGTTATTCGATTTTAACCAAATTCATCATTTGCCATACCAATGTAGTTACGGCCATGAATATAAATTTTCATTCAGCTAGGACTTTTAGTTTTATAGTTATTTTATTTCAAGTTAACGGTGTAGGTACTTCCGGTTACTCAATTTACGGAAAAGTTTCTGAGAAACAGCCTAAACTATATGAAATGTCATTAAATGGATAATAAATGAAATAAATTTTAAAAAGTCGTTGGAGGCGATTTTTAGAAAATTGCGAAAAACCAAAAAATAACAAGAGTAAAGTGGTACTTCTGGTTATTATTGGATTTTAGTGAAATTAGTCATGTGCGAGGATGGATACAAACTCAAATATAAAATTTTGTTTATCTACGACTTTTCGTTTTCGAGATATTTTGTTCACACACAGACCAATTTTTAAAAACATGATTTTCAGACCCAGGGGATCCGAAAACGGTATTTCCACTAAAATTTTGACATCAAACATTTTGGACGAAAACAATACTTTCTCTATACTATATTTCATATAGGTAAGAGAAAGTAAAAATATAAATAAAAGTACTTTATTATAAAAATAGTTATAACAAACATTTTGCAGCTATAAAGACTAAAAATATAAAATGCAAAATGATCATAAGAATGTTTTGATCAAAGAGGTAACTTTTCCATTTCTGCATTTTAAAAAATAAATTCCTTTCTAGAATTTGGTGCAGGAAAACCAGAAAGTTTTTCAAGCTGACGTCTTACTGGCTCATTTGTTACACTGATGGGCTGAGTTTGTATCGTGTGCCTGTTATCATTTTTTTACTTGCATATTATATCTTTCCTTTCAAATTAGGTGGATTATTGATCAGAGATTTTATTAGTTCATTTCTAAACTGAATGAAGCGGTATTTATGAAAATCATCTTTATAATATTTTTAATTGAGACGCACTCCATGTGGTGATATCTAACAGATATAACTTGACTATTTTATAATACTACCTTTAGGTATTAAGTGGTGTTGCATATGTTACATTTGATTGCACGTCAATCCTGGCACCCTGATTATTGTATAATATGCTTACCTCCTCTTGTTTTATTTTTTCTTTGCTAAATCTATCGTTTATACAGATCATGTGAAGGTGGATTTGTTTTTTACTGTGGTGCAAGTATAAATATCTATATTTGCATATTTGTGCATATTTGTCCACCTATGTGCAAAACAACTGTGTTTTGATGTGCTAATTCAAATGTTGGAGATTGGGCCAAGATGCCTCCTAATGTTTCAAGCTATTTCTAAGAAACTGTTATGTCCTGAGTAGGATTGGATAAATTTAAGCTTATGCAAAAATCAAAATATAATGGTAGTAATAAGGGTGCCAGTCTGTTTTTCAATGTTACACCACTGCTTCAATAAACAGACAAATCGGAAGTAGAGTCATTAAAAGCAAAGAATAAATCTTCACGAACTTGTTGAGCATACCTGGTATGAACTAGATGTGTCAAGCTTAAATAAGGGGCATATGCATTCAAATCAAGTAAATTGTATCTGGAAGTATGAATTGTATTGAGAATTTTTCTTGTTGTATTTTATAGTACATAAAATTAATATGGGATTATGATAACAGATTGTTCT
The DNA here is from genome assembly GCA_024586415.1 of Phrixothrix hirtus. Taxonomy (NCBI): domain Eukaryota; kingdom Metazoa; phylum Arthropoda; class Insecta; order Coleoptera; family Phengodidae; genus Phrixothrix; species Phrixothrix hirtus. Next base: position 8,102 of record JAHWXV010879662.1, read on the forward strand.
CATACGAATATACAAACTACATCAAATAGTTACTATTTAATTTTTAAATACGTTAAAATATTTTAAACCAAATCTAGAAATAATTACATAGGTTTACATTCTTTGCAAAATATTTTTAAATAGTCTGGAAATTAGAAAATAAATATGTAAAGCTTACAAAATTGAAACTCCTTCATTACAGAATGTTAATATAAAAATTAGGCATGCGGCCATTATGTTGACTAATTATAAATTAATAAATTAAGCTTAACGAATTCTAATCTAAAGGTGACAATTCAATTAATTCATAAAAATTACTGCAAATAATCATCCTAAAATTTTATCTGTAAGAATCAAAAGTATTTTATTTATGACAACCAAAATGCAAAATTGAATATGGAAGTAATTGAAATCATTAACATTAGTTTTCTCTAAATAATTGTAAGTAACAATTGTAACTTCATTACAATATTTCTTGCTATAAATATCTTATTAACAAATAACTTTAGATAGAATCATCCATTGGGATTATAAGGCAATCAAAAATTTTACGTTGTTTAACTTATACATCCGATAAAAGATTTATAATAGCAAAATAATCTAAGTGTTTGACTCTAATGTTAAAACAATTTTAATTAAGAAAAATTTAGTCTTTTGGTATGTGTACATTGAACGTTACATAATGTAACAGCTTATCTGAGCTTGTCTGTTAATCTTTGAATACTTCATACCAATGATGAAAACAATTTGCATGTGCTTGGAGATGGTTTATTTTGTAGTTCTAGAATTTTTAAATGATTAGCCAGACCGTCTCCCACACATTACACAATGTAGGATCGATTGGTTTTCTCCGTGAGAGCTACAGATGACTGGGATAACAAATACTTTCCAAAAAAACCATAAATAATTATCCAGAAAAAGCTTTAGGGACTAAACAAAGGGATACGATTAGAAATCATATAATTGACAGCAATTAAACCACTTACCCATTTGTCTCCAAATGGTTCCTTAAAAAAATGATTTAAAACAAAGTAACAGAGTTTCAGCTACTAAAGTAGCACATTTGGCGATAATGATATCTTAAAATACTTCACACATCTCGTAAAAGGAGACATCGTATGGTTTATCATCACTAGAACTAAAATTATTTTTCAATAGATCTTGACCAGGATCAAAGTTGTGTCAAAAATCCTATTCAAACCCTTATCCAATTCCTTTCGTAAAATTTGTGTTGGCATGGCTGCACTTGTGGCCACAAAACCATGGGTGGTTATCACAACCCAGATAACAATTTAATACAACATGGCAGGTAATGCCAGCAGTACTAAAACTAAAATTTTAAAACATTTACATTTTATTAAAGAACTTAGTACAATTATTAGAATGGAAGTCAGATCCAAATATTTGAAAATACCTATAATTGGCGAAAATCATTTGGTTTTTAAATCTACAAAAAAATGTGATGTTATGACTAACAAGCAAGGTTAACTCTTATTCATTATTTCAATAAACAGATATACAGAATTTTTTGCATTTGATATATTAATTAATTAATATTTAATACTGCGATTTTGTAGTTATACAGAGGTATTGATAAATAGCTATCCTTGAAACTATCCCATAAACAGTACTGAAAGCAGGTACCTGTTTTTGAAAGGATTGTTCGGCAAGAAAATTTATATTAATATGGTGAATACATTGATGGTTATTGCCTTTTGTAGGCCATCATATAAAATTGGGTTGCCAAATTTAAGAAACAAAGAATGTATGTTGAAGATGAAGGCTCATTTCTGATCCACTCCATTTGAAGAATTGATGAATTGGACTCAGATGTATAGCTAAGACTTTTTTCCTATGAATGTGTCTTTCACATTCTACATCATAATTTGGGTATGAGAAAATTATCTCTGAATTAGATCCCCAAATGCCTGAATGCTGATCAAATTCCAAGTTATGCTGTTGCTGTTTTGAAGAGAATTGTTTGAATTTTTTATAGCATATTGTACCTATAGATGAAATAGGTAATCATTATGATCTAGAAAGAAAAATGAAAGGAATGAAAACATATGTACAGTTAAATCCAATGTAGATGCCCAGTTTACAGAAATATTTCAAGAATGCTCATATTCTAATCACATTCTTTTGTATATATACTTTGTTCTTGGTAATGAGGTTCTGATGGCTTATTGAGATAACACTATTGTTTAAAGGATAGGTGTACAAGTAATTTTAGTAAACCTCTACCATTTCAATCAACAAATTTGTATAATTTTTCAAATAATTAAAAGATGATTTAATTTAAATTTAAATTATACACATTTTGTTCTAAAATACTGTTAACTTAAATTGATTTCTGAAATAATATCGACGGTTATCCATTCATGCATCCCAGATCGACTTAACTCTGGTGGTATCCGCGATTATTCGATTCACGCTATTTTCCTAGAAAAAATAATGCCAGAAAGATAATAAAATTAAATATGAAGTTTGATTTACTTGAACCTTTTAATTTTTGAATTTTTTGCCTCAAATATACACGCCAATGTATAAAAACTTGATTTTGGACTTGGACCTGAAAACACGTATTTCTATTAAATATTGAACCTTGAAAATTTTCGTTCAATAGATATTTTCTCTCCGCATATTTTATATAGAATACGAATACTAAATTATCAAATATAAGTTAATAATAATAATATGAATTATTTAGAATATTTTGTTATAAATAGATATTTCAATTTTCATTTTATTTAAAAATTAATTATTCTATAAATTATTGTATTGTAACGAAACTAGTTAATTGTTTTACAATGTTTATTTAAATTCACTAAAATTATAATTAACTATATACACTAACTTATTTAAATATTTATTTCACA
>JAHWXV010879684.1:0-16407 GCA_024586415.1 Phrixothrix hirtus
GCTATTTTGAAGTACAATCAATTTTAAAGTTGTATTGTGTCCTATTTTTTGTTATTCAAAAACCGTCATCGATTTGAATATTTTCGCTGTTTTATTTAATAACATGTTTAACAATCACACGGTATTTTCAAAACACACAAGGCGTATGTTACCATTTAAAAAAGGTCGTGTGGTCTAGAAGCGGGAGGTTGATAGCACATGTCTATAAACTTAATAAAACGACGTAAAAGTGAAAAAACCAGCTGACGTGCTTTAGATTTTCCCACCAAATCAAATATTAGATTAACATGAATTTTATTTCAATATTTTAGGCCAACTCTGTATATAATAGGTATATTTGGAATGCATGCATTCATGATTTTTTATTCATTATTATGGCAGTTATAAATGAATACCGACTAGGTGGAATTTTATACATACAACATACGTACGTGTTTTTCAATTGTAATTTTTAATATTACAAGTATTTGGCCTGACCTTGATTAAGAAACGGTTTATTTTAAATAGCTATTATATTTTCATTGTACATACATATTATTTACTTATATTTCATTATAATAAAGCAAGGAAACATTAATTTTCAAAGTAACACAAACACTGTTATTAGGTACATTCAAAATTCCTTCAAACGTTGACATATTTTTAAAGATTAAAAACGAGAAGCTAGGAAAATAATTTTTATTACTCTATAATTAATTTCTTACAATATTCTAGAAGGTTCAATCAATTTTCGACTATAAAGTGCAGTTTATAGTGTAAAATAGGGTTCCGCCATCTGTACAAAATGTATTGAATTTTAAATAGTAAAGAGGTGATAAACTTTGCTGTAAATGACTTCGTAATTTTTCTTAAAAATTGTCATTTTTATGTCATGGATATCTTAATTTATGGGCTATTTTGAAGTAATTTCTATATTTCATTGCACAGTTGGATCCTTTACGAATGTCATGAATTACTAAAAGTAGCCTGATAATTCACTTGAAGTAAGAAACATATGACATCAGTTAGCCTGAGTTACATTGCCTTAGATAGGGAGTAAATTTTAATATGGCGTCTATTTTCCGTCCTTAAGCCTGATAAAATTTTTAAACAGACACCGTTTTCCTTTGATCATTATGCGCTGTGCAACGATTGAGTTAGATCAACTACTACCTATAAGAAGGTTAATTAAGCTCTTACACACCACGGCCTGATTATTTTCGTGGATTGTTTTCTGAGTTTCTAGAAATTTAATTCTCGCTAATAAGTGAACTTTCTTCATAAATAACTATTTTACCAAGCGATAAAAGTCAAGAGTTTAAAGTGATGATAGTAGGCGATATACCATACACGTTAAATAGACTGGTATAATGCGCCATAAAACATAAGAACTAGAGGAAATTTAACTTGAAAATAGCAGGTCAAAAAGCCAAACGTAGTGCAAGTTTAGTGAAATTAAAAATTTCTGCAACCATTGTATACTTCGCGCCTGTAAAACGTGAACAGTGAATGATATGGAACTAAATAAGTTGTGAGTACAATTTTCACATTTTACTACTGACGTGTTCCACATCTACTGCAATTTTGTGGACAATCGCAGTACGAAGAAGTTTATAATTCCACATACCTTTTTTCTAATCAATTCTTTAAGTTACGGAGTCAATCTGGAAGTTAAAAGGTGAATGGTTTTATATCTGATCATAATTTTGAACCCTAATTTCACGAAATACTAAAGGAAACAGAAATAACAAATAAAAGACCTACCTTACAACAATTTTAAATATTTAATCAACCTAAACAAATGCTTAACACAAACATCTGTAATAAAAATAACTATACGAGGACCACTGCTTTAATTTTGAGATAGAAGAAAATGAACATGCTTAGAATTAAAACAATTGCTTTATTGCTTTTCAAAATATTCCTCTTTACACTGTATACATTTTTTCATGCGACTCAACCAATTGTCATAACATTCTTTCGACTCGGAAGTCGGAGCACCCAAATTTACATTCTTGAACGCCTCAACTGCATCGTCTGACGTTGAAATTCGTTGGCCACATCCACGATGTTTGGATTTTAGAAACGTAAAAATGTAATTAGGACTTAAATTAGGACTCTAAGGAGTATGAGTCATTAATTCCACTTTATGACTGACCAAATAGTTCAAAGTTTATGGCGCTGTGTGTGAACTTGAATTATTGAGCTACAGAAAGACTCGCATTTCAGACAAAACACGTAGTAAACAGATGGTTGTACACCACTCAGCAGTTTTACGGCCTTCTAAAGGTATAGTAGCTACACAACTAGTTTTTGATACAAAACAAACGATCATTTGTTTGGAAACACTACGAGAACGAACAACTTTAGTTGGCTTTGCTTTATTTTGAAACATCTATACAGTCGACTGTTGTTTGGTTTCAGGTTCATAGGCACACAGGGTATTCGACGAGATTTCAGTAAAATAATATGGACAGTTAATAGGAGTTGTGATTTCAAACCTTGCGCGCGATAGTTTTAAGGCATTCTCCTTCAATTTAAACCAATTTTAGATTTCAGCTACTTCCTGTTATACTGGAAGTTGATATAAACTTTCTTATTTCAAATGGAACATAATAATTTTTATTACTGATTCGTATTCCTGATATAATTTTAAGTGTACTTTGTTTTTGTAAATTCGATGCATTCTATTTCTCGATATACCCCATTTAGTTTACGCACCTTGCAAATAATTCGCATAATATGCAGTAAAGTATGCTAACATTGTGATCTGTAAATTTTCACTATTGATAACAGATTTTGTTTTTGTTTTTGTTGACGTAAATGATCTAAAGGAAATGCAATTCCTTAGAAGATTTCTTAAATATTTTTGCTGGACCTTGGACGATTTAGATACTTTTCTGTATAAACTCGACAAGTTCTGCCAATGATTCTATTACGTTTACCATAGGCGACAATTAAATTCAAGAAATCTGTATTGTTAAATCCAGATCGTGACATTTTTAAATATTCTTAATTAAAAATCGATAAAAAAGCTTAAATAACAATTGTAAATATTTTATTATTAACAGACATTGATTTTAGTTGGTTATTATTTATTTGAACCAGCCTACTAAAATTTTATAAAATGAAATTTTAAGTTAATTAATACATTTTCCAAAATAACTCCAAAATTACATCATTTGACTACAGGGAAATAAATATAAACTGCCCCTAATTTTGAATATATAATGTAATAAAATTGGAAAAAATATGGGTTGCTATTTAAATATAATCAGATACCGCTATTTCTTGAAAATAATGTTTGGCATCTTCTTACGAACACCCTGTATTAATTTTTAAAGTTTAAATATATTGTATTCAATGTGCAATACTTCTACAAATAACTACATCAAATTTTATCTCGTTAAGTTTATGTAAATAATAACAATGTGGCTTTCTATAAAACCTCTCATCGGGCTATTTTTTAAATAAATTGAAATATCTCAAAATCAGTTAATTATAAGGTCAAGGTTAAAATTATCTCAAGAAGACGAATCAGTAATAAAAATTATTATGTTCCATTTGAAATAAGTAAGTTTATATCAACTACCAGTATAACCGAAAGTAGCTGAAATATAAAATTATTTTATATTAAAGGAAATGCCTTAAAACTCTCGTGTGCAAAGTTTGAAACCACAATTCCTATTAATTGTGCATATTATTTTAACGTAATCTCGTCGTGGGATATCCTGTATATATTCAACTTTTATCACCACTGACAATTTGGTATACTAAATTTAGGTTGAACCGTAGTATTTCACAGCACCATTTGACACAAGCCTGTTTGTGAGCCTCAGTCAACTTATAGGGAATTTATCGTGAACATATTTCTTTTACACTCCAGTGCTCATATAAAATTTGATTTATTTGTTTCAGGTGGATTTCTAAGGATGACTGAATTTCTCTGTAAGTTATGTGACGATCGGCATTTATCATTTCTTGTACAGCATCAACATTTTCTGCTGGTTTTGATGTCGTTGGTCAACCTTCACGAACTTCATCACTAATGTTATTACGACCGAATTTAAATTCTTGATACCACCGAAACACAGTTGTTCTTGATGGTCCCTCATCGCCAAAAGCAGTTTTTAGATCAGCGATACACTCGTTTTCACTTTTCTTTAAACGAGACTAACACAAAATCATTGCTTGAAAATGTTTACGATTTAAATCCACGTTTTTTCGGCGTTTCATTTACTTTAAAATTATATTGTAATAGAACTGCTCTATATACATCCTTTCTAACAGAGTTACTTGACAGCAGAGATGTTACACCTTACGAATTTTGTATGCCAATTGTTCTGCGAACTAGAATGTAGCCACATCCCTAAATTTACGCAGTAGCCCTCGTATACAGCGAAGTGGAAATTCAAGTGTTATTTCACAAATTTTTAACTATGCTAATTTAAATGATCAAAATTATCCTGAAGATAATTATTTATAACGAAATTATACATAAATGCAAAATCCTGGCTACTACAATATATATACGAGGTCTGTCTCAGAGAAAACGGAACTTTAAAAAAAAACAAAATATTATTATTTTGGCAAAATTCATTTATTTTATTCAAAATAGTCTCCTTCAACTTCAATACGACGTTTTGCATGGACAATTAACATGTAAAACTGATTCCAATGATGATATTTTCCAATATTTCGAGTCTGACGCGGATGAAGACATGGAACCTATTTCAGTAATTAATGAAAACCCTGTACTACAAGAAAAAGAACATATCAACCATCGAAAACATGAAAAGGATCAAATTAATATTATTGCTATTGAAATTGGATACTTTGTGCCCACCAGATTTTATGGAAAAGAAAAATTTATCGCTACGTTTGCCTCATAACGAAAGTGTATAATGACGAAGCGGAAGTCCGTTGTCTCAGAAAATTAAAAAATAGTTGTGAGTTTAGGGTAGACGAAACGGACATTTGTTTTATAAATTTAACAGAAATTGATATGAAATTTGAATAATCCACGTTAAAAGGGATAGGAACTACTCAAATATATATTTTTAAACAGACACAGGTAGTGTGTGAACAAAAATAAAAATAAAGTAACCAATAAGAAAATATTAGTAATGAACATTACCTGAATCTATAATTAGTCTGTGTATGCTTTACTTTAATTAGAATAAAAATTTTTTTCGTGAAATGTTATATTTCATCCTTCAACCTAAATACAATGAAGGTTCATAAGTTTTAGGATATTGCAAATCTTGGAAATTTTAAACAGTCACTTAAACATCAATTGTGTAAAGTATCACGCAGTAACCCCACAACAAATATACGTTATCATGTCACAAATAGATGTACGATTTACTCTTGCCCCTTGGATAGGGGACAAGTGCTTATCCAAGTCACATATAAAATGAACGCGAAAAAGTCACATGACGTAATCAAAATTTATCAAATAAGGGATTAGGTTGAATTCTATAATAAGTTAGTCTTGATTTATTATTTTTGCTTGTATTATGTGTATTTCATAATATACAAGATGTCCTCATGTTTTAAGGTGTTACAAGTCATATTTCCAATAAATTCATTTTAAATCAATTAGTTACACTTTTCAAGCTGCACCATTAGTTACATTCATCCGATAACATTTTGTGTTTAGAATGTTCACATTTCATTTAGTCTGTCAGTACTCTCGAAAGACATTTCAAGAATAAAGAATCGTCTCAAAGAGCATTCTAATACTTTTGATTCTGTAAAAGAAACTGTATTATAGACTGCAATGCAGATTAACTACCTGCTAACAAAAAATGCAAAGAAAGTCAATACGCAGACAGTCATAAAACGCATTGAAGCTTCAGCGTTGCTGTTTATTAGTGATTTACATAAAAATATAATTTTAGTCGAGCAGATTTTGGCAAGATAGCGAATGAGATAATTTCAACACTCCTAACTAATATTTTTTCAGAACTTGAAAATTATTTTATTATAAATTTTAATCATAATACTAGCAATTCTATAATATTTTACAAGTCTGTAGAAATCCATTTTACAATTTTGAAAGTTACAACAAATATATCAAAACTGGAAAAGAAGAAGAATATTACAGCAATCCCAAATCATTTATTATTAATAAAGAAACACAACCAGTTGTCTTACAGCCCTTTGTTTCTATGGATCTGAAGAGCCGCCAAGGCATTACCGTGCCATTACAGCTTCAGTTTCAGAAATTTTTTGAGTTAAATGACAACTTACTTTTAGCAATAGAAACTATGACAGCTTTCGTTCATGAAAATAGAAAAACAGGTGTTGTTATTGTTAGTGACGATGTGTAGAACTCTAAAATTCGAAGTTTTGGTAATGAGGTTACGATTAACTATATTCTTTAATATGATGACTTTGAAATCAACAATGTTTTAGAACAACATGCAAAAAACATACTCTGGCAGTTATTATCCATTTCCAACTTTGCTTGGAGATTGTTTATCTTGACTAGAAAATATATTTGTTGGTCTTTTATTTAAATCTCAGGATTTGTATCATGGCAGCACTACTTGCTTAAGTTCATTAATTAGTGATATAAAAAATTTGAAAGAAAAGGGTTTATTAACACAAACAACAAAATGTTCCGTTCAAGTTCATTTTATGTGAAGTGCAATTGTTGGAGATAATTTAAGTTTACATTCACTTTTGGCATTTGCCAAAAACATTAAATCTAGTTTCCCTAGTAGATTCTGTAAATGCAGTGAATCTGAAATAATGTAAAACTTGTAAAGAGAAATCATCTATATTACGAAATATTAAAAATTATAGTATAGGCCTTGAAATCGAGAAATATTCTACAAAAAGGATCAATTTAAACGCTTTAAGAGAAGATTCAATTTTTAATAAAATTGAGTGTTTTCATGTCACAACTAACTTTGCAGCGGATATAATGCATAATCTATTTGAAAGTGTATGCAATTATAATATTGCTCGAATTTTGTTACAATTAATTGAAAATGAGAATTTTTTTGCATTAGATACTTTAAATAGCCACAAACAGGTGTTTAATTTTGGAGAAACTGAATATAGGAACGTTCCGCCGTAAATACAAATTGTTGATTTATGTTCTATAAAATTGCACGTCATTTTCGGAGTTTTGGGCATTTTTTCATTTTTTACCTCTCATTATTGAAGATGTAGTACCAACTAATAATAAGTAATGGGAACTACTACTACTACTACTACTACTGCATAATACTACCAATGATGCCATTCCCTTAACAGGATAGGCAAAACGCAATACCGAGCCTCCACCTTCTCAACCACAGTATGAACCCATGCACCAACTCTCTCTCACTTATATTGCTACCACCACCCTTCACTACAATTCCCAGCACTATACAGTATCTACAAAATCCCACTATTACCCACCAATCCTACTATCTCCACTATCACCCATTCCTATTTTTTTCCATTCCTTTTTGTCCTTGCACACTTCTTTTGCTTCCATTAAATTCATACATCGCTTTCGGCAAGCTCTCCTATTCTTTATGCTATTTATTCTCTTTCCTTTTACAATGTTACAATGGAAAATTTTATGCATATTAGTAGAAATTATAGATGATTGTTTAGGAAGTGAGTTTGATGAAAGACACATACATGAACTCCAACAAAAAATAACTCAACTGTACACTAAATTCCGACTATTATAAGGAAAATTGGGACTGTTAGACATATGTTGACTTTTAGGTTTCAAGCAAAGCATAAAGAACTGAAGCTTTACACAAATTCACATAAAAATATTGCATTCAGTGTGGCTAAAGTTTTGTAACAAATTGTTAAATAAAGCTGGATTCAGCAAAATGTTATATTTTGAAATGGCACAGATTATACTAATGGGAAGCTTGAAAGATCTAATATATTTTTAAAAAAATTAAGAACATACGCACATTTGACAAGAAAGCTATCGGTACACTGAGAAAAATAAATCGTTGAAATAATCAATAATTGGTTTACTTAACAATTATTGAGTGTTAAATGCGAGCAATGTCCTTGCAATATCAAAATTATTAATTAGAAATGTGAATTTTCAAGACTAAAATAATATTGTAAAATATTTGATGCAATTACAGCTCGACCGTTTTAGACCGAGAAAAAATTGTAGACTGAGCATAAGGCGCTTAGAGGAAGCACGGCTTTGTATAATCCGAAGTAAAAATTCATTGAAATTATTATCAGTACGCCAGCAATCTGCAAAGGCTAAACCAGCTGCGAAGTTGTTTCAATTATTTAAAAATATTTCAAAGAAAGAAATAGAAATTAGCAATTCCAATGAAACGAAATTAAAAGAACTTTTAGGTATCGCAACAGGTATATCAGTGGCTTCTGTTTATCGAATATTAAAAGAAACAAAAAGTGATACAAAATCGCCAGAGCGTAAAATTTAAATATGATATTGATTTTGACAATGCTTCCAGTAATAGCTTTTAAATCGCCCTATGCTGGTTTAGAATTTTTCTAATTTTATTTTAAAGTTAGCGTTGCCGCTATAAAAATTTACGCTTTTCAACATTTTTGCACTTCATGAATATTACCTGATATTATTTATTTATAAAACACGAGTACTTATAAAATTTTACTATTTGTAATTCAGTATTAAAACGAATTTTACGATTTCATAGAACAATCCTTATTAGAGTAGGGAATGCAAAAACTCAACACATTTCCTGTTTTGAATGTACTTTGCAACTTAATGCTTGTAACAAGGCACGATTTGTCACGTACTAAACCGAAGCTATGGACTCGTTATTTCTCAGGTTAAAACCACCAAGCTGTACCAAGTTAATAATTTATTGGACTATCTGCTTATGTTGTTTTAACAGTTACTTATAGCAACGACGAATGTTAATTAACTTAACTTCTTTAGGCTACTTTTTCAACATGTGAATGTTATTTGAGCAGTATTACAGTGTTACATGAAATATTTTTTAATGTTGTAGAAATAACCTCAAATTATTCTTTTATTTTTTTATATTAACAACTGAAAACATACTGAATCAATTTGTTGTTGAATTTTGGAACAATAAAATCATATATTTATGTTAAATAGAAATTTTATGGTATATCGTTACATATGAATACCTAAAAAAATGATCAATACATAATAGGTGTGTAAACATAATGCCCGAACTTATAACTTACTGAAATGCCTAAAGTATATTTGCATGCAAGTTTACTACTGTACTTATATTACCAATATTGTAAGGTCAATACAACAACTATGGTAAAGTTTACCAGACAATTTAAATAGAGCAAATCATTTCACAATGATATTTTTGTGTGATATGATTGGTGTTGTTTAAAGTGTTTAACAAATTTGACGTTAATTTATCGAAGTGTCATTCAGACTTAGGAAAAACTTAGAGAATATCAGTAGTATTAACTGCTATAGTAAGCATTAGTGTAAATATAGTCAAAGAAATTTATTTGTAAACAAGTAGGCTACTCTGGGCCTGTATGGTGATTATTCACTGTAAGCATGCATTTTTTTTACCTACTTTTGAAAATAAATTCATTAAAGGAACTAGATGTACTTATAGGTTATATATAATACATGTATTTAATTAAGAACGAGTTACCAGTAGTTTTAGTCTTATTGTCAATTTAGAGTTGTAAATAACTTAAGCATTGATATATGTCCTTAATTCCAACGTTTTTAACTTGAAGTTTTGTCGTTTTATATCTATAACAATTTTTTGTAAATATTATATAATTGAAATAGGTATTTATTTACGTCAAAAAAATAAATTATTCCTCTTTAAGTTTTATTTTAAATGGTGGGTTGTTTGGTTGAGTTTATAATATGTTTTTAGTGAAGTAACAGTTTTCTAAAGTTGAGGTTAATAATCCTTTTTAATTTTTACGTGTGGCATTCGATCATGTTTAAAAGATAAAAATTACTTGTAAATAAAATGTAAATAATCAAAAATATTTTAATTAAAACCTATAATACCTTTAGTTCTGAGTTTAATCATTTTTATTTTTACTTTAAGTGATGTAAATTAAAATCTTTACGTTGGCCATTTTAACATAATTGTGGTCAATAAATTAGAATACCAATTACCTATTTTCTTTGTTGGAACTAACTTTTATACTTAAAAAGTATCAATTTAAATTTTTTATTTAATGGATTACATGTGCTGATGTGCAAACAATTTCTTAAACGACGAAGAAAGATATTACTTCTAGTTTTCATTAACAAAGCTTTTCTTATTTGTTTAATGTTACTTAAGTATCAAATTCAAATATAAAGGGATTAAATCAAACATTTCTTCGTATTTCATTTAATTGTATGTACACTGCATATTTAATATAACCATAGTAAAATAGTCATTTAAAAGTTGAAATATATTTTTGACAAATTTAAAATACCGTATTGATTGAAATAATCGGTATTATTATAACAAACTATGGTAGTTGAAATAAAAATGCAAATTTTTCTTGTTAATAGTTTATCTATAGCTTTAATTAATATATTTTAACATTGTTGAAGATTGTAAATTTAACATTTTCATTTTTCGCAGTGTAAAAGTACGGAATTTCTAAAAAAAGTTAGATATATAAATAAGTTCTGTAAAACGAAGTTCTTTTTTATTATCAAAATCTTTACATCTAGATAAAATTACTGCTACTGCCATTTACAGCGATAAAATTGCTATTTTGTTTGTATAGAACACAGAGCTGGTAAATACGTTTCATATTTTCAGTCTTTTGAAGTGTTAGAATAGACAAACAACTACTTTTTGTTGTCTACATTACTACCCGACTTCCATTATGCTCTGATACATGTATATACATTATCTAATAACAGTACCTTTGTAAGACTCGAGTATTATTAGCTATTGATAAGAATGTTATCTAAGTTTTGTTTTTTCTTTTATAACTATTTTTTTTTATTGTGTGTTGCTCTATTTATTTAAACCACTCCTAATCTTTGCAAGCTAGATTTATTTTTGTAAATCAATTTTGAAAAAATATTTTTTCAATTTTTTAGTAAATTTCTAATAAATTTAAGTAAAACTGGATCTTTCAGGCCAATAATATGTCATAAAACTAAAAGATTACCTAGAAAGTATCACTATTTTGGCAAGCAACAGTGGAGAACTGAAAATCACTTGTTTTTCCAGTTATTTTCTATAAATCAAACTGCCAATCGTAATAATTATAATTTATTTCACAACAATTAAAAGTTTGTTGAATAACGTAAATTCCTGGCCACTTCCACCTATTATAGTCGTTAAACATCAGAACTTTTATTTGATTTATTACATTGATCAGTAAGTTAACAAACGAAGTTTTTCTATGCTACTTTGTTGGCAATCCACAAAGTTTAAAGTATTAGTAAATAACAATTTGTCTATTATGCGCAACATACGTTAGACAATTTATGGATTAAAATAATTGAAAATTATTATAAATTGACAACTACATTTTAAACACCATTGGTTCAATTTAACTATAAAACTTAATAGACTCAATTTCATATACCTGTTTTAGTTAATTTTACCCATCGTTTTCTTTGAGTGAACATTTACGCAATTACTAAAATATTGTGTTAGAATTAATCGATTTTGTTTTCAAAATTAAGCCCAGTTCTTTCCAAATTTATCGTGCATATATTAATTAACAATTATTTGAACCAATTATGGTTTAGCGTTAACACTTTGAAAATATTGAAAACGATATATTTATTAGTAACATTACCTAAAAGCGGATAAAACTGAATATTAAAATGACAATCGCATTAATTTATTATTTAGATTTGGAAGTAATTCCCCACAAACAAGGTTAACTCAAGTTGGATTGGTATCAAAATACTTCTTCATTAAATAAGTACATTAAATTTTATTCTAATCATCTCATTAGTATCAAGCTAAATTTTATAAGCAGTTGAAAAAATTATATATTAATTGAATTACTATTAGGAAATTTATATCTGAAATCGTTATTTAACAATATTCTTTACATTATCATTTTAAATAACAGTTTCAATATTAAATGTTTTAATCAAATTAATGAAAAGTTAACTACTCATTAATTTGTCATTAGTAAGTAAGGGGAATTAGACGTTGCATTAATCAGTCGCTTCTTTGCATTTTACATGTTTTAAAGAAAAATTAATGCTATGAAGGAACGAAATCTGTTAGAAAAATAATCTAAACACCATGGTAATCCTAATAAAATAAATTCGTATTTAAATTACTTCCCCCTGGTGTTGCTATAAAATTCATTATAACTCATGAAATGTGGGAATTTATAAAGCCTAATCTAAAATTTAAAATAAAATCTTGTAAAACCAAAAAAATTCTCCTTTTCATATAAAAACATCTATTGTTATAGAGTAAACAATTCTTAAGAAATATTAATTTCAAGAAAGTAACCATCCGCCATATTTAAATCAAAATTGAAAATAAAACAAGCCACCTAGAGAAGGGTACTTACAAATTTTAAAATTTACATTAGTATGATCTACGAGTATTTTGAAATATAGCTTTTGACTACATTTTTGCGTTAAAGCTTACATTATTAGGTCATCTGACCGGATTGTGTATAATGAATACTAATTTTCGTTTAGAAATGCGTTCCTCCAATATTTCGATATAGCTGGGACAAAGGTTGCTTTATTCCGCTATCATATTACAGTCATTTCAAGCGATCTATATTTGACACTTAAGTGTACGTATTGATAAGATTATTTTGATGATACGGCTGCTAGTTAGGTACAGTTAATTGTAGTATTTTTAAATAACTTTTTTGATATCGATATTTTGGCTTTCTTTATACGTGCATTAGAAAAGGATAACTATAAAGCCCCGTATATACCAAGGTGAATGAGAACGCGAACACTAATGTGAACAGTAAGTGAACTAGTTGACACACACCAAAGTCAACAATTCACTTGATTTTATCGAGCAAGCATTTTTTTAATGGGATAAGTTTTCTTCAATCACTGTTCAGTCTTTGACAAGTTCATGGAAGTCTTTTATGTCCGGTCTACACGAGGCTAGCTTTTCAAGTTAGTGTCAGTAGGCTAGCAAACTAGAAATCCCAGCTCCGTGTAAACATAACTAACTTCGTTTTTAATCTAGTAAACTGGTGTGGAAGCCAGTAAATTAACATTGCAGTCCAAGATAGCTTAGTAGGATAGGGTTCTATTTCTTGAGTTTGTAGCGTCCCCACCACCGAATTTACTATCCTAGCTTTGTGTACTAGCTTCGTGTAGATGGCGAAGCTAGTACACGTTCAGCTAGTGTACTGTGAAGGTGCGTTTTATATTTTATAACAGATGACACGCTTCTCTGCAAAAATGACAAAACCAAGTAACGAGGTCAATTTAAAGTTTGTACAATTGTATCATAAGGAAGAATATATGTGGAACGATACTAGCCGTTTCTAGCTTAAAATTTCCTAGCATCATGTAAAACATTCTAGAATTGTGCCAAACTAGAACAGTAAACCAGGATAGGGTGCCGGAATACTAGCTTGCTATCCTAGCTTGAAAAACTTGCCTCGTGTAGACCGGGAATTATTGTCAGTTTGAAGAAGAGCGTCTTATAGCAGTAGCTTTAGCCGATGACAAAGAAGTCATTAGGCAGCTAAATTTTTCTGCTTTTATAGTCACCCAAAGCCACATCTAAAGTACTTAATTCAGTTACTTCTGTGATTATTTCTGTGGGTAGAGGATCGATTGAGCAAGCAACAATGTAAAAACAAAAATGCTCATGATGTACGGTTAAATCTTTGTCCGCCGAGGATCTATGTGAATAACCCAACATAAGAGATCTGATCACGCACACCGTTTTCCCGCTGGAACTACTCGCATCCTGATGGCTGTCACTGCATTTATATCTATGTGTTGGATAGATAAAATCACCTTGTAACAAAATCTTTTTGACTCCAACCGAGTGTTAATTATTAAAACAAATAGAAGGTAGATATTGTTGCAAGATAACCTTTATCTAATTAGGCTAGGTAGCTTTAAGTGCACAAAACAATTTTGCATTACTATAGCAACTAGCAATAACTTACGTGAAATGTGGCTATAAAATTTTGCTAAGATTTATCTCATTGCTGTGGTGATAACATTTGAAAAAACCTCAGTTTTACCGAAACTATGAAAATCGATAAAATTGTTTTTAAAAGGATTAAACGGTAAAGATCTTTACGAACACATGTTTAGAAGACTTGAAGATCTCCGCCCTTCATTTACAATCGTAAAGGATCGGCTTACATATTTAAAGAGAGGTATATTTTCAGTTAAAGATGTTGGCAAATCTGGAAGACCAATTTCTTTATCGTCCAAAAAAACATCGATATAGTTCACAACGAGATATTAACGTATTATCCAAAAGGGATAAAACATATATGTCTGAGATACTAAAAATTGCTTATTACTGGGTACATCACATAGTTTACTTCAACTTGGATATAAAACGAATTTTCGCAAAATGAATTCCCAAATATTTGAGTGTGGATCAGAAGTAAGCGAGGTGGAAGCTTCGAGATCCAGTTGTGTCATTTTTGATAAAGATGCCAATATCTTGAATCATGTTATTACCATAGATAAAACCTGGATACATTTCTATAACCCAGAGACGAAACAATATTCGATGAAATAGAGGCAACACTCTGGTTTCTGCAAAGCCTAAGAAGTTCTGTGTACAGAAATCTGCGGAAAATGATCTTGTTTCAATTTATTGGGATTCTCGTGGAGTAATCGTGATTTATTACTTGCATAAAGACAAAGTAATAACTGAGGAATACTGTTCCACTTTATTAACAACTTTTAGAGAAATAATTACAGAAGAAATACGTAGTTAATTGACCAAAAGTGGTTTATTTTTCCAGAATAATGCGTCTGCACATAATTCGGGTATTGAAATGAATACGATTCATGATTTAAAGTTCGAACCACTTAAACATCGCCCTTATTTGCCAGACCTGCCTCCCTCGGACTATTATTTGTAACCTCAAATAAATAAATGTTTGAAAGGACGTAAATTTTCTTCTAATGCCTAAATAATAGAAACTGTAGAGAACTGGTTTACGAAACTAGAAGATTTCTTTTCTAAGAGGTTTACAGAAAGGGTAATAGGTTGAATAAAAAAATATTTTCATTTTCAAATTCTTTCTTTATCTATAGCATCCTACGGATTTATTAACATGCCCTCATATTGTTATTAAATGGTTATTCATCATGATAATGCACCAGTGTTTACTATTTTATCTGATTAGCAGTATCTTTAAGATAGCGGATGAGTCGGTTGCATTTCAATGAGCTTTAATTATTAATCAAAAATCCAAAACGTTATTTCAAACATCACTTAGGCGACCATTGAAATCTTACAGATTGTATATAAATCTTAGCAATAAGCTTAAAAGCTCAATTTCCTTAGTTTTAATAAATGTATGCTTTGTATCTAAAAACAGAATGAAAATTGACAACTTTTTAAAATTTTTATTAATAAAACTTTTGTCCCAGATTTATACTGAAAAATTGTTAAAAGTTGTGAAATTTGTAAGATTATATATTACAAAAGTTAATAATTCATTATAAAATTTATTAAAGAAAAGAAGTTATGTTTAATAAAACTACTTTGTATATCTACTAAAAATAACATTTTTATTTTAATTGCATTAATATGTGAGATTTTAAGGACATAACGTCATCAAATGGATAAGTAGCGTTTACAATCATTTTGATATAATCTAATTTATAATGGTTTAGCATCCACATTTTTATCCTGCTAAACATATTTTATAAATTTAATTGCAAAATAAAAACGTTAAAATAATAATAATAGTTTAAGTAGTAGTACAATATCTAAGACGCATCTTTACTACATTTAGTGGCATTGAAGGAATGTAATAAGTCGCGATTAAGTACGCAATAATGTCAACATCAGTATGATTTGTTAAGTTTGAAGAACAATTTCCTTTATCGTGCTGGTTATACTAACTTACTATGAGTAAAATCTAAACACTATTCGTATTCATTATTAACAATGATACATACGGGTGTTACGTCACTGCTGCAATACACATTAATAAAATTCGCTTTTTAATACTTAAAGCGTTTTAATTGATCAAAACAGCTCTATCGCCATTATAACACTATTCTTTTATTGTACTACAAGGTCAACTACTGAAGCTATATAAGGTTCCAGCGACGTCTCACCGTGCCTAATAGCCGTATATATCAAGCCTGGGACTTAAGTACATTCAAGCCTCATAAATGCAATATCGCTTAAAAGTCTTAATTGGCACGAAAGTTTATATATAGGGTGTTCGAGAATAATGTACAATTCTTCAAGGGGGGGGGGGCTCTTAAGGACTTGCAGAATTCTAGAAAAATAATAAAAACCTTCTTTCTAAATATTTCAA
>JAHWXV010879704.1:0-10426 GCA_024586415.1 Phrixothrix hirtus
AGCCAGGCCCAAATCCATGAACAATCTGTAAGCAAAAATTTATAAAAAGTTTTTTCGATTTAGATTAAAATTTTTTACAGATGTGTGATTAAATAATGCTCCTTATTTTTGAGACACCCTGTACAAGAAAACATTCTATTATTAGACAAAGACGAGTACTTTCAGATATGGAATTATAAACCTAAATTACTCAATTAATTTACTTTAGCTTAACATTAATGTTAGTTTATAAATATTTTTTCAGCATATCAGTCATCTAAAAAAAATGTGAAAATAAATACTTACACCACAAATCATGTTGCGAAGTGATGCTATTTCTCTTTGTTGAAACCATAGCATTTGGCAACATTGATTTAAAGTGTTTAACAAAAATGCTTGTGTCTGTAAAGTATTTGCAGCCAACATATTTTGATTACTTGTAACGTCTCCTAGTCCAAAACAAGATGAGTTAATGGCACGAGGAGTGTTGATACAAGACATGTCAATGGAAGAATTTAAGCCATTTATGATGCTATTTTGACATTGATTTGATGACATGTAAGATCTCGGTTCTGTATACATTGGTGATGGTGTCAAATTATTTTGCAATTGTTGTACATTGTTAGGTGATACTTGTTGATCTAATAAAGATTGGCAAACACACTGTATTAATTCCAGTTGCCTTTGTAACTGTAAAATAAAGCATTAGCTTTTTTAATGTGATTTTATAAAATATTTACCTGAGCTTTACTGTTATCAAGTTCATTTATATTAGGTGTAGCACTACCGTAAGTTGGCAAACAAGTCGGACCAGTAGAAATGCTTCGTTCTGCAATTCTTGGTGAAGTTTGCCGAGCAAAATCTCCCGCATGTCTTCCAGGTAAATGTTGATCTAAAGGGTCTCGTCTTTTGTTAAAACTAGGAGTTGAGTAATTCGAACTAAGAGCTGGTTGTGGAGGTGGAATAGTTCCAATAGTTACATCAGCTGATGAGTTCAAATCTGAATATTCGTTTATGTCTTCTGGACAATCATCACTACAATTTAAAATATTTGGTTTATGAACAAAAGGTAAAATCAAATTACCTTGAATAATTCGAGGCAACCTGATTATGTTGGTGTGGTAACCACGACATCACACTACTGTCAAACATATTGTTTGAGCCCATATCTGATTTATTCATAGAAATTTCACTACATACATCATTGTTGATGGAAGTACAATCTGAAACAATACATTTTCTTTATACACAAAATCTCAACATATTCTACAATTTTAGTATTAGTGCGAAGATTTAGCAAACAAACATATAAACAAGAGGTGTCTTGAGATCTGACAGAATATTAAATGCCTTTAATTGTTTTAAATTGGAATAATTATTTAATTGAATTGGTTTTGATGTGTCTATAAATTCTTACCTTTCTGCTTATACACGATTTCCTCCAATTCTCTTTTTTTAGCTTTTAATTCAGCAAGTACTTTTTCACGTTCTTGAATGTTTATCATACTTTTCTTGTTGCTTTGTTTTCCAAATTGATCATTTGTCCGTAAATTTTCATTTTGGTTACGATTAAGACGTACATCTTGGCGAATATTATCAGTTTTAGTATGATTATTATCTGAAGATTCCAGTTCCAATTCTTTAACGCTTTGCGAGTCAAATAATGAACATTCGGTATTTTTAACTATTTCTAATAAGTCTTTTAAACTAGACAACTGTTGTTTCATGGTAACTATTTTCCGTACCTGATGTCCTGTAAAATATTTGTTAAACTTGCAATATTAACAACATAACAGACTATACCAATGTCTTCATCATCCTCATCACCCATATGTTGTAACTGTTGTGCAAGATGGTCAATTTGAATCTTTTTATTCTGAAGTTCGCTTAGCTTCTCTTGAAGTTCTAAATGTTCACTGTTAAGTTGGGCATCTCGATTGCCCAGAAAATGTAATAATTGATTCCTATTATCTAGCAATTCGTGTGAATATTCGCTTTCGGGTTGGCTGGGATCTTGACTTCTAATTGTAGATTGTCTAGGATCATCCTTTATACTATTAAGCCTATCTTCTAGTTCTTTAATAGTTGAATCAAAACATATATCATTTGAGTGAGAAGCTTCGTTGAACAATTGCTCAGGTTCTATTTTTACATTTCTCAATTGATTCCCAGATTTCTGTTGTTGCTGCTGCTGCTGCTGGATCATTAATAAGTTTTCTTGAGCTTGCCGTGCATCACGTAATTGATTTTCAGCTTTGCGTTTCAAATTTATTAAGGCATTTTGTTGCTCCCGTAGAAGCTGAACTTTCCTATTTGTAAACTCAACTTTTTCTTCTAATTCATTTCTTTGATATCCTGATACACCTGGCTCTGAAATGTTGTCCATTCCATTCTCTGCTTGCTAAACATAGATAAGAATTTGTAAAATAAAAATGTAAAATAAATTTTTAATTATAAAAAACACACGCACCCCATTATTAGTATTGTAAATATTGTTAAATTTATCCTGTTGACATGTTAAGATATCTAATAATTGAGAAAATCGCCGCATGTGCTCAGATACAGCTCTGTCCATGTTCTGATTTTCCTGTTAATTAGTGAATGATTAGTTGAATTAAACAATAAAAAATTGAATTGTACAGTAGAACCCTGTCATTTGTTATTTTGCACTTAGAACTTTATATTGTGGGTTTGTACTTAAAAATAAAACTTCTTGGATTATTTCAATTTTTACTCACGTTATAACTTTAGTTCAATTTTTACATTTCAGTTTTGTAATTTAACTAAGAAAAATTATGTATGTTTATAAGAATTTTATTTAAAGAGGTGCCATAAAAGGGTGTATCCTCTTAACAGTACCTTCTTTAAAGTTTCCTTTATTTGTCACTAATTATTTTAAAAATTACAACTTATATCATTAATGCGTTGATTTTTTGAAGTATATTAGCACACTAGATATAATCTAATGGGATAACTTCCCCATATGTGCTTTTTTCAGTAATCGCAGGATAAGGTGATTCAATTCAGTGCAGTGAATTCACAAAATACCTACATTTTTAAACCTTCTACGATACTTGAAAAGTTTTTTACAAAATGAAATAATTTTTATCATTTAGGCTTTTGTAACTTAAAAGAAATTTTTTTTACTTTTTATAATAAAAAACAGGCTATGGCCTAGTTTTGTCACAATTTTGAGCATGTATATTTATGATTATTTCTTTTTTGTGTAATGTTAATAGTTTACCGTTTTCATTTTAAGACTATACCACAATTTAGTGATAACTGAATGTTTACTGCAAAGTTATGCTAATGTAAATAAATATGAGGCACACAAAATATGATGGCGCATAAGCCACCGATAGCATATCTTCTTGTTTGTCCACATCGTAAGCCGCTTTAACTTGAATGCAATTTATATATGTATGTATATTCAGTAATTGGACGATAAATAAAAAAGAACAACAAATCGTACGAAAAACACAGAGCAAAAACATTAGCAAAAATTATAACAACTGTCAAATGTGACGTTATCACATTACCACTTGATCTCAAAAGTTAATCAATTATTAATTAGTGTCAGTCCACCAGATCTATCAACTTTGATTAAGAAATTCCTGCTCCTTCTTGGTGTTGCAATTTCCATGTCACTGAGTATACAACATGATATTAACTTAGGTCAAAATGCTTTGAATGAAGATTTTAAATTAAATCCAAATAAATTGCAGGAAGACATTACAAATAAATTACAAGAAGAGATTAAATCAAGACAAAATATATTAATAAAAGAAATAGAAGACATCACCAATGAGATAGCAACAAAGTATGAGGAAGTAACCAGGAAATGTGATGAATTACATCAAAAGTTTATCCTCCTCGCCATAAATAAGGAAGCCAGTATGCCCAAGAAGGAGGTTTCCTCTGTACCTCATAAATAATCAACAAAAATCAATGCACAGAAGATCCCTTAGTCACCTACTGCTCAAAATGACATGGCAAGCACCCACATATGATGAGAAGAAATCTTGGCCCAATTACCATAAACAATTCATGACAGTTGCAACATCGAATAGATGGAACATTGAAGAAAAAACAATTGCCTTAATAATGGCTCTACATGACAATGCTTTAAACATTCTATAAAACTATACGAGATAATCTGCACAATAATTTTGATTATCTTGTTTCAAGACTAGAAATGCAATGCAGTGATAAACATCTGCAAGAGGTTTACTGTACCCAGGTTAAGGAATTGGGTGCAGAAAATTGAAGGGGACTCCCAACAACTTGAAACTGAAATTGCACGGCTAATGAGATTAGCATACCCAATGGCTCCAGAAAGTTTTATTGAACAAATTGGGGTGCAAACATTTATGGAAGGTCTTCAGGATTCCAAGACACAACAGGCACTTAGATTAACACATCCACATGACCATGATAATACTTTGGCTCATGTACTGGAATTTGAAGTGGTCAAACAAGCACCGAAGGGCCACATTGCTATAGAGGAAGAAAAAGCTGATGTAGAGTTTGAAGGAAATAGTGTTAAGAATAATTTAAGCACAAAGACCAACAGGTCATACACCACAAGTGCGGTAAATGGGGACATATATAGAAAAATTGCCAAGAGTCAATGAGTAGTACCACTGATAATATAATGCACCAAGAAAACTAAAAATGATCAATGTGAAAGGACAAATATTGATGTCTCCTAGCCATAAATCGGATATTATTTGCATTAATAGAACAATTGCAAGGAAAAATTTTCACATGTTGCTGAATCCATAAGAAACGAAGACCATAAGAAACGAAGACCAGAGTGAAACCAGACATTGTTGGGAATATAAGATTACCGCTTTCACAGTTGCGATTATGTACAGTTACAGGAAAGCATTCAACCATTCTTGGTGAAATTATTACAGATATTCAGATTGGTTGATGGTAGTATAGCATTGCATACTAGTAGCTAATATTGAAGAAGCTGTTATATTGGATATGGATAAAATCTGTTTGGTTTCGTTTTTGATTTGAAGAATAACATCATATCAGTTGATAACGAACAGGTACCCATTAACTAATGAGATCACCAAGCAATAAATATAATCCTAGCGGAAGAAGCGACCTTACCACAAAGCGAAACAATAGTTATTGGCCAACTGCATGGAGGGCAGGCTGTGTAGGAATTCTAGAAACCAACAACATAAATATTGGCAATAGTATTCTAGCTGGAAGAATGTTGAATGAGGCCAAGGAAGCGACGCCTGTGCACTTGACGAATGTTAATATCTTGTAAATTACTCTAAAGAAGGGCACCCAATTAGGCATGTACACAACTATCTTATCTGTGGTATGTTGCATGAAAATCAGGTTCTGCCTGTAAAGAATCTATCTAAGCTGCATGCCAGACTTGAATTCCTGAACAGCAGTTTATTCCATGAGCAGAAAAAAAAGGACGGTCAGTTGATCTGACGATTTGCCGACATATTTGCTACTGGTGACAGTTTGAAGGGAAAAACAAAACATGACACACAAAATACTGGAGATTTCCAACCAAGATGACATTGACCAACGAGGCTGCCTTTATCCAAATAAGAGAAAGCCAAAAAGATAATCAAGAATATGGCTCACTAAGGGATAATAGAGCTGTCCAGCAGTCCTTAAGCATCACTAGTTGTACTTGTTAAAAAGATGGTAGCACTAGAATTGATATCACTTTAGATACTTTCCGGGTGCAAATGGTTATTAACTTTAGATATGAAAAGTGGATATTCGCAAATTAGTATGAAGCCTGAACACCAGGAAAAGAGGCATTCTCCAATGATTCTGACCTCTGGCACTTTACAGTGATGCCCTTTGGGTCGTGCAATGCACCAGCGATGTTTGAAAGACTAATGGAATTGATGCTGAGAGGGTTATTGTACTAAACATGTCTAGTATGCTTGGACGATGTTACAGTTATTGAAAAGACCTTCGATGAACACCTGAAAAATCTCAAAAAAGTGTTTCAAAGACTATGAAGCGCACAACTACAACTTAGTCTGAAAAATTGCAACTTGTTTACAAAGTGTAATAGTTGGGTTATGTGGTTCTGAAAAAGGTGTGACAGCTGACCCAGA
Source organism: Phrixothrix hirtus (assembly GCA_024586415.1). Lineage (NCBI taxonomy): Eukaryota > Metazoa > Arthropoda > Insecta > Coleoptera > Phengodidae > Phrixothrix > Phrixothrix hirtus. Next base: position 6,093 of record JAHWXV010879704.1, read on the forward strand.
GAAAATTCATTCTGTACGGAAATGGCCACAACCAAAAGAAAACATGAATTGCAAAGCCTCGTGGGGTTATGCATTCGCTATCGTTGATTTGTATGTGGATTTGCAGTCAATGTAAAACCCCTTACAAAACTTACCGAAGGAGACCAGCACATTTATAGAATAATACCTACTGGAAGTCATTTAAAACACTTACACAAACTTTAATAACCGCACCCACATTCAGTTATCCTAGAATGAGGGATAATTTGTCTTAGATAGCGATGCTAGCCATGTCGGCATCGGTGCAGTGTCATCACAAATCCAAGATGGACAAGAACAAGTAATTGGATATTTTATCAAGGTTGTTGTCCAAACCTGAGAGAAACTATTGCATTACACACAAAGAATTGCTAGTGATGAGAAAGGCTGCTGAACACTTTTGTAAATGCCTTTATGGACAAAATCTCTTATTGAGATCTGCTTATACTGTGTTGAAATGGCTACTACAGTGTAAGAATTTAGAAAGGCAAATAGCGAGATGGGTTGAACAGCTACAAGAATGACTTTGAAGTTGAGCATCATGTCAGAAGAAATCATCAAAATGATGCCTTATAAAGATGGCCTTGCCCAGGAGATTGCAAGCACTGATCTTGGTTGGAGTCAAAGTTGAAGAACCTCTTATCAACCATACTACTGTAATCAACATTGACTGAAAAGTGGATAATGTCAAGCTAGATCACGAAAGTGATACAAATCTGAAACTGTTATTTAAATGGAAGAATGAAGGTCAAATACCAGGTTGGGAGGAAGTGGCCAAATTTCATTCCATTGTTAAAGCATATTGGTCTCAAAGGTGTCAAAAGTAAAGAAAACTCTAGAAAAGCTCTGTGAAAGATTTTAGTGGATAAACTAAAGGGATCGTGTTAAGGAGTAGTGCTGAAAATGTATAATATGCACTTCTGGGAACAGTCCATTGAGGAAGCAAAAAGGACCAATGAGGCAATATAATGTGGGTAGTCCATTTGAAAGAGTAGTAATTGATACAGCTAGTTTATTTCTAGAAAAAGAAGCAGGAAACAAATACATCCTAGTTACAATGAACTATTTCAGTAAATGAACTGAAGCATACATTCTACTATATCAAGAAGTGGTTACAATGGCTGTGACCTTGGTGAAAGAACTGTCAAGTCATTCGGAATTCCATTTAGACCAAGGGTTACAATTTTTCCTTGAATGCCAATAATTATTTAAGTTCCTAATTGACATAGGAATTAGAAAATCTTTTGTTTTCAGTTGCCCAAACTAAATGAAATAGTGGAATTCACTCATATCATTTACTCCAGATGAAAATAAAATGTTTCAGTTAACAAACAAATTTAATGTAGTTCACCTTACAAGTAGAAATAATAATAATTTTGTAGAAGATTCCAGAACATTTCAGAAGGTTTCACAGAACTAAAATAAATTACGTAATCACAAATGACTCATTGCTTCAATTAATACCTAAATAAATTCAAAGTCGCAGTAATAAGACCTGGTAATGTAATTTATACATCAGTATTTTACCTGAATGTTCTAGAAAATCTCCTTTCCATATAAATAGCAGTTTAAATTTCTTTAGTTGTAGTTTTTCCAACAATCTTCAAAATGGAGGATCAAAAATGGCAATGTCTTTTTTAAAATGAATTTATTGCCTCGAAAATGCATATACAGGGGTTTGCAAGATTGTTGAATTCAAACTCAGCAATAAATTTTCAAAATTAAATATGGCGGATCCAAAATGGCGGAATATTTTCTTAAAACATAAATAAATTGATTCAAAAATGCATATATAGACAAGGTTATTAAATTCAAATCAACCAATTTATTTTTTTACAATGGACAAAGTTTATTATACGTAGAAATATTCTGTTTATAAAGCAGTTGAAATTTTTAAAACTGTAACAACATAAATTAAGGTAAATAATTACAAAAACTGATAGACAAAAAGGCTTCTTTATGTTTAAACTGATAAGATAAAAAATTCCATGAACATGCATCCACCTGCAATCAACCAATGGAACACACATGAACTTTGTAGAAATGCAAGTTAAATTTATTAAACCAAATCAATAATAATTAATAATAAATTAAAATCAATTTTAATACTAAAACAAATTTAACACAAGAATTTAAATTAAAATATAAAGGTGGCATTTTTAATAAATTAGAAAAAGTTAATTAACTGACAAAAAATTACCAAGTTTTGGCAAACGACACAACCAGCAAGAGCACAAGTTTTAGGCAGTTCAAAAATCAAAAAGTTGAAATTTGAAAAATCTAAAATTAAACCAAAGACCTAGAGGAAACCAACAATGACGCTTCCCACTACCACCAATTTTAGTATAAATACCGCTCCAAAAGCAGAACAATTTAATGTTCCACCCCATGCACTACTACATTAGGAAATTAGTTGCTCCACATGCACTACTACATTGGAAAATTAGTTGTTTGAAACTGACATCCACCACTTCCAAAAAGTCTACAATGAAAAAACTTGGCAACCAAAAATAAGTTAGATACTTTGAAACAACCTGAACTGCAGCAAAATTTTAATGTGAAAATGTTTAGATGATTGTTCTAAACCAAACCAAACAAATTAATGATCAGTTAAAAATTGGTTAAAAACAAATATAGAATAAACCTACCTGGCGTGATAAGAGTGAATCCGACCTTCAGTACCTGAAAAACTATTACACAAACTACACCTGTGTTTAGGTATAATTTGAAACATTACACTACAATCCACCACAATAATAAAATTATTGCAAATTAACAAAAATTTAAACCTTTAAATAAATAATGCATGCTATTTACCATTTTCAGATACTAGTACCTAGGCATGGAGAAAAGATACTGTGTAAGTACCTTAAGAATCTTTTGATGTAAATCTATTAATCTTAGTTCTAGCTGATAGTGCGAAATATCAGAGTATGGATATTGCATATTGTAATTATAGCATTAAAGCAAGAATAAAATAAAAAGAATCGGATTGCATTGCTTCACACATAACTCGACCACTTGGTATATTACACTGTCATACAATTCTTAATTTCAATGTGACAACTTATATAAAGAATAAATGTAGTATGAAAAGATGTAGGTGTCTATTAACATGTTGTCTAAGTCAACATATTTTGTTTTCGATTCAAAAATATAAATTCTATTGTGTTTAACAGTAGTAAATTATTGTTACATCGGAAGTGGAAAAGATTTACATTAGCAATTGTAAAAGATGAACGTAATTACTGTAGATCACAAATTAAAATATAGTTCTTATTACTTTCATTATATTATGGCACAAATTCAATTATTAACAAGAAAGCGCAGCATATGTTATCATGTCCTATGGTAGCAATCCAGTTGATTTGTATATAATTACCAATTAACTTAATAAAAAGAGGGCTACAACCTTATTCTAACGTTTTTTGATAATTCGACTAGCATTAGTGATGGAACTTTAGTAGTTGTTTCTGTGTAGGCAGCTTTCTCATTATTTTCTGAAAAACTTCCTATTCAACTGCAGAAGGGCCCCCCACCAGGACAACTAATATTACCAAAAATGCAATTAGCAGTTATGCCAATCAAAAAAGTGAAAAAAAATATATACCCGTCACAAATAACATGACAGTAAGCAAGAAAAATGTCCTTCACAACAATCTTACCTTGACATTCTGCCTTGCTATGGCACACACGTCCCTTGAAAATTAAAAAAAAACCTTAGAGATAAGTTTTATTTATCTCAATGGCCGTGAAACTTTGCCAAATTTTAATTCTAGTTTAAGAATAATAGATTGCGACATTTCCTAACAACAAATTCAAATTTACAGATTCCCTAAAAATTAAACTAGTTACCTGTTATGTCTTTGTGACTTAACAAACCAAGCTCCTATAAAATCAAATACCTAACTAACTAAAAGTATTTTGTATTAATTCATAGATACACTATATAAAGTTACATGCTTTGTAAGCCCATTTAAATCTGTATATTGACAAACAAAATGAATATGAAGTCCACTCAAATAATGTATACCTATAGTTACCTATAAACATACACTGTGCTAAATTAAACAGTCACAAAACTACCATTAACACTTAAAATAAGATAAACTTATAATTTGTGTTGTGAACCTCTTTAACAAAAATCTGGTGTGAGACAACACATGACTTTCTCTTATGTATACAGATATGCAAATAGTATCTACAAATGATTAAATTGTTATACAGGGTGTTTAAAAATTGTTGTCGAATATTTCACCCACTTATAGTTCTCGTTTAGACAAACAAAAAAGTCTTAATCAACATGGGTCCGCAAG